>JAANSM010000999.1:0-21518 GCA_036850725.1 Orchesella villosa | reverse complement strand
AGCTTCTCTTCAAATGACGAAGAATTTTATATATATATAATTAGTCTTAGTCTATATGGACGTTGGCCTGTATCTATGTATCCAGTTACCGAATGTCTGCAATAAAACTCAATAATAATATTCACACTGTATTCATAAAAACTTAGGTATAGTAGGTGTACATATTAAATTAAGTATAAATGTACAAAGGCAAAGGAATGTGAATAATGAAAATTGGAAAACTGCAGAAAAATTATTAACCACGAAGAATGTTTGCATTGCAATTTACTGCATATGGCAAACATATTATTTGCTTATTGCTATTAGAATGAATCTGTTGTCAATGTTAGGAAAGCCTTGATAATGTGTGTTCGAAACAAATTATGATGATTACTCAAGCTTTCGTCAATGGTTAACAGATAAGTAATGTTGCTAAATTAACTCGTTTAAAAAGGAAAATATATCTATTTCTAAGTCAGATCTTGATCGTCATTTGTACTCAGGGTAGTGTGGTCCCTTACACTCCTTCCTTGAATGATGATTATGAATTCATCGTTTTAACCAAAAACGACATGCCTACCATATAACTCTCATTTTGCTGACATACCTGAGGATTTATAGTTCTCATGATCATGTGCTCAAACATTTTAAAAAGGAAATTACAACCGTATACCTTGTGTGCTCATGTTCACACACACGCACTTACTTATTATTTCACTTTTGTTCTCTTGTACAAATTGGTTGGTTTTGGTATGAACATACACAATCATTTGAGTGTTTTATGAATGTACAATAATGTTCTGATGAAAGTAACATGACTAGCTACACATGCCTAAAACTGTGAAATTGACCGTGTTTTATGCAAAAATCTGCAAAAAAAACATAATTTGGTTAGATACTACAAAGATATATTATTGAGGTTGCTGTTTGCATATAAATTTTGCACCTGTTTTATATTATTTGATGGACACAAAACATTGTCTCTCATCTAGAACAAGAGACGGGGACGACGAAACGATAAAGTAATACATCATCAGATTTATGTATGTATTAAAATAATATTTGCCAGTAAATTATACATTTTTACCGTAACCATTTTTCTACACGCTGTTATATTCTCAAAAAAAGTAATCTGCCAAAGAATATTTTGATGGACCACAGAAAAAGGACGAGGGAGGGAAGGGGCGAACAGTCATTTAATTTGGTATGACTATAGCCTCAAGGCAGAATCAGTCATTCTGTCCTCTCTCTTAAAAGAGTCTTCAAGTTTTTCTTGTGTTTAAAGAGGATTTTTTATTCATAAAGCAAAAAAAACCATCATCTAATAAGTAAAGAAGCAACCAGAGTACCACACAGAATAAAAGATTCATGTGCATATACATATATATATGTGCCCACAATGGCTCACTGCTTTTCTACAGATCCATAAGAGGATGATAGTTCTTTGATTCTTTATACATCACAAAAAGAGGTGGACAAGTTAGTTAGCCAAGTTATTGCACTTGAAGGTAAGATCACTATTCTTACCCTCATCATTATCGCAACAGCCATCGTCATTATTATTATTATCATTATTATTTGCAGAATTCATGCTAACGACGCACAAAAAATGTTATATTCTCCTTCTCAAATGTATTACTCGTGATGTGATGTGCCTTTTCATCAGATGGTGACGTGCCGCAGTACAAATTAGCAAGCAACTATAAAAAACCTCCACATCGTTTTTTGATTTTCTTGTTGTACGCCCTCTCCACAGGCAAGAATCGTGTGAATGTGGTGAATAAGTATATAATATTTTCTTTCTCTTTCTTCTAAAAAAGATTCATATCTCATCATCATACAACTTGACTTACAATATTATTATATATATACTGTACATATACCTACAAAGCATACGAGCACATAATGCCAAAGCCACCTACGATGACTGAATTAACCATTTTTTATTCTGGGAAGAAAGGAGTGTAAACTGAAATGGTTGGAATCTATATAACAGTAGTAATTTTTATGACCAGCATAGTGATAACTATTAGGCAAAGTAAATGACAGCTTGTGCTGCATGTGGTAGGTTTTTTTTTCAACATATTTATTTACGTTTATTATACAGGTAAGCGCATACACACAAATGGATGCATAATAATGTTTCAAAAAATAATGCGTGTTTCTTTATTTCGAGGAGATAATAGACAAGTCATTCCCCTTAAGTGAGACAGCTAGAGCCGGTTCACCACATAAAAATCGACACCTTCGAAAAAGCCCAACCACACTAACTCCTCTTGATGATGTGATGGGATGTCTGTTATGTTGGAGTTGAAATCAAGTGAGTGAGTGACGTGGGCTAATTTTGGCACGAAAAAATCTTTATCGTTTCAGATAACTTGAGAAAAGGAGCAGACATACAAATCTTTTTCTTCTTCAATTTGTGTTTTCTTTTCTCATGCAAACGTTCCAGATAATCTGTCTTGCTTGTGACAGTATAAGGTTGATTTGGTGCTACAAGGCTGGTTTGGTTAAATTAGGAAGGTAGAATTACTACTACCTACTTTTGGCTTAAGGATGTGTATATGTATGTGCAGATGTTGAATGTAGATAAATGTATTTACTTAATTTTTATAGCTGGTTAACAAAAGCTATTTTAACCGCAACCATTTGTATCAAACGAGGCGGAAGTTGAATCGAATGTGGCAGAAAATACACAAGTCCCATGATCATTTAATAGGATAATATCATTTAAGCCTCAGAAGAAAGTGTCACGCAGTAAAGAAGATGAAGGGAAACCAAAACCAAACGCCTATCCATTTTGTTTTCCAGCTGACACTAAGCTGACACGAAAAGCATGAGGCATGCATGAAATTCGTTACATACTTCACCACATCGTAACATATCGTTCACAAGAAAATAACAAGCACAGGCAAAGAACCTTTTTTACATTGTGTGTGTGAAAAGCTATATATCTTGAATACTTCTCAGTTAAGAGTAAGAGACGTATAGTCAAGAATAGCATGCTCACTCACGCAACCAGCATGTTTGCTTACTTAAACAGAGAAAGAGAAAAGAAAAAAATCAAAGAGACAAAAATCTTCTGTATTCGAAACGGTGGCTTATCTTCTTTCGTGAGACAAGTGAGGAATGCAGCACTCGCTGAGGGAGACAAATCCTTAAACAAATTCTTCCTTCATATACACACATCCAAGTGAGAGCAAGAAAGCAAACAAAAATATTAAAGAACAAGAAAAATGCACAATTAGCATATTGGATGTAATGCCTTTAGCTATATAAGCTGCATTATTCAGTAATAGGATACATATATTATTGTGCCGGTTGATGTTTTTTTCCTTCGGAGAGAGAAGGCAAATAGAGAATCAAACATCAAACCGTGTAAATTCCATTTCATCATATCGCCAAGCACGTTTGAAATTTTTTTATACTCAAACCATCCAAGATCATGATGGAAGTATGAGCTCTCTTTGTAAACTAAACAGTTGAGGAGATCAAGAAATACTCGGGTTATAATTTAACCTTGTGGAATGCAAGCAGATTCTTTGACTGATCCTTCTATCTGATATCATCTTTATAATACACATTTTATGTATGTACTTGTAAGAAAATATATAGTATCATCATAAAATTAAAGGTAATGAATATCTTTTTTGATGATGACGATAATGAAATCCTAGATTATGTAAGCGTAACGAAGTAAAGACAGGGAAAGAAGGGGTGTCGATGTCTGTCAGCTCACGAATCATTCAGTTAACGATTTCCTTGCATTTGTTATATGCAAGTGTAAATATATCCCTTATTATATGCATTTATAAAGAAAGGATGAGTAGTATCTATATAAATAAAGTATATTTTTAAAAGCATCTATATAAAACAAAGAACAAGGCTTTAAACTCAAATCAGTTCTAGTAAAGTTGGAATAAAGGAGTCAAGACAAGTCAGCAGTCAGTCACAGTCAATGTCGTGCTCATTCGACAAGAGCATGCATGCATGCTTGTACATTACATGTCTCCTCCCTTTGCCTTCTTGGCTGCCACAGCAAACATCATCACATCATCAGTGTAACAACAAAAACGAGTTAACATTATGCTCAGAAGAGAACAAGAACTAACAACTTGTGAAAAGACTTGGACAAACAATATGTACCCATGTATATACTTACAAATAATATCAAAGACGCTAATATATATCTTAGCATAATATGGGAGAGAAGTCATCCCTATGAAAAAGGGAAGCCTCTGGGAGGATATAGAAAAGAGATGGTTTTGGTGAAACGTTTCGGTATTTTGTGTAATAGGAATAACATCCACATATACAAACCACTTTGAATGATCCGTGTAAATAGGATTGCTAGTTACTCTCATCTCATGATGAGCATCTTGATATGATGATGCGGTGGTGGTGGCGTTGTTGCCGTTGTGGTCGTTGTTTCATAGAATTTTCATTGCTGGTAAAATGGAATGGGATGCGACGCTGTGTGTGTTTAGCCGTGGATATCTAAAAGCATAATCTATACGAGGAGTATAGTATGAGAGCAACGAGCTATATCTTCTTCTTGTGTATGCATTATGTATGCATGATAAAACGGTAACTATTTATTCATCCTCTTTCCCCGTCGTCTTGTTGATTGTAAGTTGTTAGTCACTCATCCTCAAGCTCATTGAAGCCGACATGATGAAGCTAAAGACGCGTAACAGTCAGTCAGAAATGAATAAAAAGATTTAAGAAAAGGAGTCATCGTATTAACCTGACTGCGAGGCGAGCAAAAGGCAGAGAGGAGATGATGATGATGATGATGGTCATCATGATCATCATCCCATCACGATAAAAAAAATTCCAATCCTATTGACCAAACAGGGATGATGTTATTAAACAAGTGAGTGAAGTGAACAAAGTTGGAGGGAATTATATTCAGTTAGGTTTTAATGCAAGTAATAAGTAAGCAAGCATCAATACAGATTTAAATTTTTTTTGGATAGGTTAGAGGAGAACATGATGACGGTGATTGTTACAAGTTCATGCGTATGTACGAACCATAATCACCGTCGCTCATCGTTCAATCCTTGATCCTGCCTTGCCAAGTTGCCAGCCAGTTAGTTGCCTGCCTTCACAAAAAGATATGAGGGAAAGGAGAAATAAGTAATATCACGCCCAACCCACACTAAAAAACCGCTGATATGCACTGCATAGCAATTAGCCTCGCATAAATTTCCATTAGAAGATTGGGTTGGGTGATATTAACCATTGTTATAATAAGCCAGCAGCGAACTGTCTTCCTGAGTGATTCTCTCTTTCTCTCTCACTCTCTCGTGGATATGCACTTCTTCTTAATGCTCGTTTGCCCAGTGGGCTTTTTATCTCATTTCTTTGAATACCTCACCTTTTCCCTTCAAAATCCTCTTTCTCCTCTCTTTGGCTCGATACTTTATATTCTCTTCTCGGTGCGGTGAAGTATACCGGTTGAGAGAGTACATGACTGCCATGCCATTATTATACCCATGAAACGTATTATTATGCATGTTATACCATGTATGAGCATAAGCTTATTAATGAATTATTATGCTCATCCATTCAAGTTCATCATCATCCTTTTCACTTCTCCCCTCCATTATCGTACTTATTACCACAAGACTAACTATCGACAACATCAAGATCAGGTAGATCATAAAGAATCATATTCATATATTATAATACTTATATATACCTCCTATTATGCTTTGGACAAAACTCTTTTTTTTCATATAACATGGGCCATAATCATTATTATCGTCTTTTCATTCCTCCTGCTGCCCACCACCATCTCACTTTCATTCCTCTTCTCTTTTTACCATACTCACTTTTAATGTCACGGAATGGAGTTATTTATTCATAAGTGGCTGTGTAGTGTCTGTGTGTGTAGAGAATGAATAAAAAATAATAAAAAACAATGGATGGATAATACAAGATTTTTGCTTGAGAACATCATATTTGTTTATTGATGTTGTAGTCCGTGTTTGGCAGCTTTCTTTCACACGTGTCAGCATGTTGTTCCTTTTTGGGGTAGAGATTATTATTCGATGCTTAACATTTTGCTGTGCATTTTCAAACCACGCATATATATGTATTCATATTATAATGGGGAAAAGGTGTCTGTTCTGTTTGTATGCTTGCATGTTCCTTTAATAACAATTCAGATGCGTATATCACATACATATATGTTTGTATATACACACCCGCCTTATACCTGGTCAACCTTTCGGCTGCTGCTTTTCGGATGATGTTTAATAGATATAGAGAAATTGAACATGTATTGTGCTCCCCGTGTACATATTGCTCAGTATGAGAAACATCAAACATCCTATCTTTACAACTCCCTGTCTCAATCATTCATAAGGGTTCGGTTAGTTGATTGTAACTATTGCTTACTTGCTGTCAAAAGGGGAAAACCTGACAGGTTTATGATACCGAAAAAAAGTCGTCATCAGTATTTTTTGCACGTCAATTTTGATTTATTCATTAGCGTTACCTGTACTCCTGTGATTACGGCATTGTCAATTGTGATATAATAATGAATACACTATTATATCGGATTGAGAATGGAGCAGAGAGGGCAAAAGGTGACCTGTAAATATGATGAGGGAGGATTAGCAAGAGACAGTAAAGGTTTACTTGACAATTTACAAACTTATTTTTTAAGCCAATGGATTAGAGAAGAACAAGAGTACAAGTACGTTTTTGTATGTAGCATTTATTCCGACCAGAGAGCATAGGGAAAATAACAAGCAGAAGCGTTTTATCAAGATAAATTGTGTCCTATCGAGCAACTGCACTTGGGGATTAATTGAATGAGACATTAATTCAGCAATCTTTATTGACAGGGCAAAGACCAACATGAACCACGCTTTACATACTTTTAGGATGACTATACCCGATCAACACAAGTTATGCACCAACTGTGCTAAAAAGCTGTGTAAATATTCATCTTGAATGTGTGCTTATGAAGCTTATCGTCAGTTAATGCTTTCATTCGGATTGAATTTCTCTTGAGCATTAATGCCGTTTCATTACTCGGTCACAAGCACGTGCGACTATATTATGTATCTATTCCATAGAGAGATTAGGGGTTTGTATCTTTGTGCTTGCATTGAACTAAAAACAGAATATTAAGTTAAACAACACGTAGGCAAAGGGAACTTTTGACAATCGCAAGCGTTAATCACGAGGAAAAAGAGAGTAGAGTTTTTAATGGAACAATAACACTGTACACAATGTATCAGTCCGATAATGCAAGTGTAAATACAGTGCAAACATCAAGTATCCACTTACATAAATCATGCAAACATTCATGTTTTGTTTGTCAACTGATATACACACATTTTCAGGAGGTTGATTTAAGTGGGCAGCTTTCTAAGCCTTTTATGATCATTTATCATTTTTTATCTCTACAATAGCACAGCATACAACAAATTGAGTAGAGCCAAGACAAAAAGAACACTGGTAGCACCTGCTCTGCTACTTGTTTGTAGTACACTCATCTCCAAGTCCAATAGAAGCACTCAAACCAGGTTGACATTCATTTCCCAAGCAAATATATTTGCACCTTGTGACGGTGTGGTGGTGTGTGGTGCTTAGCATTTCATCGTGTCACCGTTTGTTCCTCTCACTCACTGTGAGTCAATCAGTCATATTTACATAACCGATGTAATGTCTTCGTTCCTTGTCTGATATCGCTGACGGATCTATCCAAACCTAAAGCATAGTTAAAAATATATATAAAAGCAGTGTTTACCCCGTATACCTTGAGTAGAATGAGTTATAAGACTTCACTGCAAAACGCCATTTGAGACTGCTCTTTTAATATATACATATAAGAATATACATTAGTCAAGTTCGCACAAGATTTAAATGAACTGCATGTGTGTGTTCTCCCTTTTATTAAACATTCCTCTTTTCAGCCGTGCCGTGATAACATTGTGCAAACACTTTTAATTGCAAATCATTCACTCCTTCAACTATGGACTAGATATATACATATACAACATGCATATCCATTGGTTTATCCATTTCAATTCCAAAACTCACGTAGGTGTGTGTGTATGTTTGAGATTTCATTTGTAGATATACTTAGAAAGACAAGGTTTTATCTTTTCAAACATAGGACTTTGGGTTAGCTAAGCTGACTAAGGATAGAAAGAGAGAGAGAGAGAGAGAGAGAGAGAGAGAGAGAGACATTGCTTCTGCTGCATAATGTGATAAATCGAAAATGACACAAACGGATGCTTGCAAATGAATGCTAATGATGACAATACACGAAAATCTACTTAAATCGTGATGTGAAGGATTAATAGACTTGTGTGAAAAAACTTGTCGGTATTTTCATTTCAATCGTGAAAAGCGTTCCCAAATTACAGTTTTGTGTTTGTGCAAAAAAAAACGTAGTACCTACACACTATCTCTTTGCTTATCTTGCAACCAGGATCTGAACTTGAATAGAGCAAATATGTATATTCATAGAGACATGATGTGATGTGATGATGCATACTAAATTATTTCTCATTTGCAGATTATAGCTTCTTACTAATTGTCACGCTTGTAAACTAGTTTCAAACCAAGGTGGTGGGTATGCAAAACACTTATATAACCACAACTATTCCAGTAGGGACAGAGGTAGTATATAGTAAGTATTAGGTAGACAGACATGAAGCAAATTCTTTTGTTACATTTTATAAATGCATAGCCCTGTCAATCCTCCTTTGAATTCAACATGGATTTTTCTATCAGTACGAGCAAACCTTAATCATTTCTAAAGCTTGTCACATTTTCAGTCAACCAGTTCATTTTTTTTCAAATCATGATGCTCAAGAAATTCACGTACACAATAGTAGTTATCAAGTTATTTCCACTTTCGTCACGTCGTGCAAACAGCCACTTTTGTTAGGCACATATGTAATATTACATGTCACACATCCATATTTTATCACTCGTTTTATAACCACTTCAGGATCAGCAATTTCATACGCATACAAATATACACATACACAAAGTACCTTGCTCAATAAGAGCATATAACGCAATATACATATATAACCACTACCTATAATGAAAACATATTACGAGCAGTTTCTATTCAGGCAACAGTGGGTATTATGCATTACAAATGATCGATCAATCGATAGCAATCAATTATGGATGAGAAAAAGACGGATTCAAATATGTAGGATTTAGATTGGTTTGGTAGGCAGGGACAAAGCTGCGAGCAGAATTTGTTATGACTATCCAAACTGTTGTATATTTTAGATTCTTGATGTGGGTTAAGAACGTAAATAACAAAATAAACTAGCTATTCTAAACGTGGTAGACATGGGCTTCCATTCGTAATAAAACTAGTAAAGAAATCTTTGGCTCCTCTGTCTTCTCCACTACATGTCATGTCTTTCATTTGAGTGAGAGAGCCTAGTACTTGTGTGTACATGCCCAAAAGTATGAAAAAGAGAGAATTACGTCATGTAATTTATTCATTTGTTCGGACAGGTCTAATGGAAAGTGTCAGGTGTGAAGTGGAATCGATAAGTAGCTATATACACAATAAATAGATGCCGTGTCTTACTTCATAAAGAATTTATTCTTGCGTTCCTTCGTGTTTTAAACCTCTCTCGGTCGTAGTCCTTCCTTTTCTCTCATTGTCATTATCTTCATCATGTCATGATATGTATTATTTATGTAATGTGTGCCGGTGTCTCTTATACCCCACTTGTGTTCTTTTGTATATGTACGTCTAAACTGAGTGAACATACTTATATACCTAAAGATTGTTTTTAATCAGCGCTATCACGATACACGTTCGGAGGTTGTGCACTCGTAGACTTGTCAAATAATAATAATCATGAGCACCCTCCGTCCATATTAAGCGATAATGTATTTATATCAAATGAATTCATACTCTTTTTGGCCAAAAGTGCTTCAAGCTCAATAGTTATCTAAAGAACTCGGACTCATCCTTTTTTATTTATATGCTTTTATATACGCTTCTACTTGCATATACTATATAATCATCAAGAAAAAAGGCTTGAGAAGAAATCATATAATAAATGGAGCCGTGCATGCTGATCCCAGTTCCAATCAAAATCTAATCAGCATTTTTCATCTTGCCCTCATTTTTTCAGAGGAAATTCTCTAGAAATATACGTGTGTACTTCATTGACGCATTGTTATCCTCACAGGGTGATATCACTTGGTATTTCGTGACCACAACGAATAGAATTAAAGTATGTGTAGCACAGCCTGCAACATATTTGTACATAGAAAATTAAAAAGTCATCAGTCAATCAATATCCATTTAATGGAGAAAGAACCGCTGCTGATCAATTACGATTGATCCATTTCTAAGTGAAGCGCTGATGAAAACTTGGCCTGCAGCAGTATAGAAACATGGAAAGAATGAGCTAGTACACTTCTTTTTATCTGGCAGTGAGCATCTGAGGTTTAATTTGATAGCTCATTATTCTTATCACGAAAAACAAAAAAAATGATAGAAGGATAAAAATCTTTGTAATGGATGTCATGAAAAGCATATACCTTGATAATATTTTCTATAAATACATATATACAACAAAGAGCTTTGTAATTCCATTCCACTTATCATATAGATAATAGAATGAAGAGTGGAAAGCATTTTTCTACCATCACTATTTTCCCTTCTATTCTAACAGAGGCGTGAAAGGAAAGGAGTAGACATCCATTGTACGGAAATAATAGAAAGTGTGAGCGAGTAAAATGAAATTCCATTGATCTGTTATCACAACATCTAGAGGCTGAGCATAGAAGACTGATCTGTTGGTTAGTGAAATAAAGTCAGATTGTGATGTTAACAAGAATGTGATCCTATGAGGTAAGCAGAGCGTATGGTCGAATAATCATCTCAAGGCAGCTGGACGTGTGGACGTGGTTACTAGATCAAGATCTCGGAGATGCGGGTAGACATTCTTATATAGGGATATGTCAGTGATAAAAGCTCATAAGTACAAGGTTTGTTGACTATGTGGCGAGCTGAGCTCAGAAAGTAGGAAAAGTCTGGTAGAAAAGCAAAGTAAAGAGAGCAAAGCGAGAGCTATGTCAGATCTCTCTCTCTCTCCTTCTCTTCGCTGCCTGTCTTGTCCATTTTGCTCAAGCGAACAGAGAATCGAGTGGAGAGCATGGAGTTAGAGTAGCGTATGACTATGAGAGAATGATTGTTCGAGTGGAAACTAAGGTTCCGCCCGTGAGGACTATCAGCTATGAAGCAAGTGAGAAATTGGATCCAGCAGAGAGTAAACTAGAATGGCATTATTTGTGGGGAATGAAAATAAATGATAGAGGGAAGCGCTTCTCTTTATCGGATTATAGGAAACATAAGAGGTCACGCTGTGATTACTAATCGTCTTTCATATTTCAATGCCAAATCCAATATACGTCGAGAGAGAAAAGAAGGAAAAACTGTGCTGTATGCAACCTTTGTTCTTAAGGTTTCGCACCCACTATCTTCTATGTATATAGCTACTAAAATTCTGCTCTATACCATGAAAATGGTGGTAACACCTCCATATTTTTATTGCTACACTTGGTAGCCACTTGCCTTGCTAATAATCATCATCATGTTACACTTATAGAATCATTTTTAATCATCATGTTTTTCTCAGTCAGTTCACAGTTTTCTTGGTTCATTGAGATTTACGACACTAATGAGTAAAATCTGCAATATTACACACGACAGCGCATTCATAAGCAAAATATGATCCTGGAATATTACTCAGTTTTTTAGTCATTGGGATTCGTGATCTGCCCAACATCATTTTATTGATTTATGAAGAATTTTGTAAATAAATTTTTGGGCATGCATATTGTTTAGCATTTTTTGTAAAATGCTTAAGTATGAGTAGATTAATGCAAGTCATAATTTAATTGGCCCTTCATTCTGAAAACGAAACTCTTCATTATGAGCATGCAATGCATACATAATATTAGCAAAGCCATAACACCATCATCGTGATCATCGTCATCATCGCCATTAACATCAACTCACAATGTGTGTGTGCATATGTTGCTTTGAAAGATGCTCTGCAAAAAATAAAGTTTTTTAAGTGGGCATTCAACAGAATACAAATTGACACAAGGGAATTTGCGTTGCTTTGAAAGGAACTGTGTAAAACAGCTTGATACGAATGCTCTTCACTGATGTTTGTTGCTGATGATGGGCAAGTCCTGTTTGTAAATTACCGTGAGCACGTATAGTGAGTGAAGTCGTAAAAACCTAATTGCTAAATTATTATGACAGTCTCTCCCAGAAAACGTTTGTACTAATAATGAGGAACATGGAGTGAAAAGGAGTAAAGTTTTTACTTCTCTTCTCGCGTTTTGTTCGAAATGCGTGTGTGGGTTGCATTTTATTATTTCATGGCATTATTAGCAAATATAAACCCATTCACCATTTATTTTCTTGAATGCCACTTTCCTCTCTGCCTCCTGCGTTCACGAAAACATATTATATGAATGTCTATGTAATAATATATCCCACTCTACTTTTATACACTCTCATCTCATCTCATATATATACTTATAAACTCCACTCGAAAAGAGACACGTCACATGCGATGCCATGCTTCTAAACCAAAATCCCACCACCTCAAAAACTACTGCAGTTTAGCTATAATAAAAACAGCTAAAATGTTTTATGATGCTTTTCAACTTTTATCCATCTCCATAAAAAGTCTGCATGCGTTCACTCATCGTTCATAGTACGTTGTTGGGTCGGGTTGGTAGTTTTAGAAGACAGGCATTCTTCAAAATGAAAGGAGTAGATAAATAGGCATATGTGAGGAGGAAACCTATTACCACATCTCTAATACCAGTAAGTTACACTTACATCGTCGTCTCTACTTGAAAAAAACTTTTTGTTGGGAGCTTTAGTTTAAAAAAAACTGGTGAGGACAACGTCTTCGTGGCCATGATGATAGAGGAATTTTGCTACTTGGTTAGTCACGACATGGTTAGTAAAATATCCGACAAAAAAGAAGCTTGAGCATGTCGTGACAACTTTTTTTTTGCATTTTGCATAAAATGAAACCTCATATGTAGGAAAATAAATACATTACAACATAACACTTTACTGTTCAAATTTGCTTCTTATCGTATTCTCTCTATAACAAACCACAGCAGCAGCAACGGGAGCAACTTGAACAAAAATTCATTCCTAAATACGATAATGACTATTGCCAACAACTTAACATTGTGCTACCTACCACTGCGTGACGAAGTATATATATTCCCTTGAAACATTATTGCATTTGGACTCGATTTCCATAAAATATCTGGTGCATAATCTTAGATTCTTCAAGTTCTCTGCTACCAGATGCGATTACTTTTTACATTTCACAAAGGGGTTTATAAGTAAGATGTGTATAAAGATAGCCCCACGAATGCGCAACTCCTGTCCGTCTGCGGTCATCAAAGACGTAATCGCACCATAATAATACAAATGATAAAATAATGATGATAGCCAATAGCCGTGCACATGCAACAAAAATGTATTTTTCTACGACAATAGAGTTTTGCTACTTTTTTCAGTGTTGCTGGTTCGCAGGTGCATAAGACTCAACATGAAATTTTATGGCGAGCACAAAATTGAAATGAGGGAAACTGCCCAACAAGAAACCGCAGCATTTTTTTTAGAAAGATTTTATGCGTTCGAAATCTCTATCAAAGTATGCGAGCACACTGAATACGATTTCATACATAATATACAAATCTCATAAGCTGTGTCGGGGGTCTTGTGCTCTATGTTGAGCCATTAATTTTCATCGACTCATCGTTCAATTTGGCTATAAACTGAGGTATGCATATGTTATGAAAAGGGATACAGAGCGAATAAAAGGGGGTTTTACTAGTGAAATAACAAACTACTCTCTCGTAAGGATTTTCTTACGATACTTCTTCACACTGTTGGCAATGGCATACATTTTAGTGATGATGATGTTGATGATCATATACAATATAATTCCATTTTGTAGCACGTAGTAAAATTGTGAGTACCACCAGGAAAACTCACAAAAAAAAGTTTTGTAGCTTTTTATTAAGTTTGTTTTCATATCAGGCTCCTCGCGTTCTTCACATTTTCTGCCATATTTGTCGGCAGCAAATGGCTTGAATACCAAACGACCCCAGCGTTCCTTTCTCTGTGTTGATGCCGAAGCGATAAAAATACATATTACACATAACTGCTCCACTATACTTCTTATACGTCGGTTGTATTTGCCCTCATTGACGAGTTGTATCAATATTAATTTGGCAATGTTTACCGACGAGAGGATATGATGATGATGATGTTGATAGTTGATGTTAGACTTGTATTAATATTGATATTGAATAAGATGTACACACACAGCTACATACCCTCATGATGTTTTTCCTTGTGTGTGCTTTGCATTCTCTCTCTCTCTCTTGCCCTCTCTTTATTCCTGTCTCAAATGTACTTTTCGATTTGCATCGAATAATAAAATGTAATCTTGGCTCAACAACCCAACATGGCATGTACTGGCCTAGGGCAGGCAATAAATATGAATATTTAATATTGTCCAAACAGTCATAAATTCAAAGTAAACTATGAGAAAATTTAACATGCTTTTTCTTTAAGTGCTACGGAGGGAGATCCCCCGGGCTGGTTAGGAACAAGACGAGAAAAAGGCAATGTTGTGAATATGGTTATTGCTGTTTTTATAATCCTTACATATGTTGGATTTATTGCTGAACTCTTACCTGGCTGCTTGCTCTTCTGCTCTCTGTGGTTATTAAGTAGAAGAATGTATTATTGGGGGATGGGGAGACTAGATAATATGTATTGTTGTTAGGACATGGTATTACCTTGTCAGATATAATGAAACAATATCAAAAAGTCGTATTTATTCCATTTTATTTCCATTAGCTATAGAAGAGTGAAAAGGTGGGTCGCGAATTTTGTTTAACTTTGGTCAACATCGGTATATTAATGTACATATTGCTGATCACATCATCAAGCTACAAAACCGTACATGTTTACTATTCGTTTATATTGAGAACGCTGATAATAGAATAAAAAAGAGTGGGTACTATAGATAGGTATTTTCATTGATAACAATATAAATTTTAAAACCCAATTCCTTTAAAAAATGTTTGCAATTTTTATGTATATGTTTTATGATTTAAATTGAATGATGATTATATAAGAACTGTGATAAGCCTTTCTGCAACTTTTTAAAATGAAAAATTCTCCTTTGGATAAAATATTTACTTGATTATTTGTGACATGACTTGAAGATTTTAACAACAAAAGCAGTGGGGTGCCATTTTTTGTAATAATGAGCATGATGTGCAAGTGAATTAAAGCTGGAAGGGAAAAAAATTAGTGATCATGAAAAGAATGCTGAGAGAGTGAAACGGACTGACGCTGAATACAGAAGCAGAGAGCAGAGAAATTCCTTAGTAAAGTATACATAAAAATTATGCATGCACACTGCTCATTCATTACACACTGATTCTGGTAATAAATACGGATCAGCTCTATGCCGTGCCTGTCAGCGCAGATAGAAATTCAAGAATGTGATGTTGCTGCCATTATCATAAACTTTTAAGCAGTCATTTTTCAATCATTTTTTTCTCATTGTTCCGCATAATAAGTGAAATGTGGAGAAGAATGCGGTGTATTTGAAACTGGACTGGAATGCGTGCATGCATGTTAAATGAAAATCATTCTTTCATTTTTATACATTCTCTAATAAAGTAAATTTTTACTTAGGAAAGACTGCTAACAAAAGAAAAAGGGTTGCACCTTGTATGATGGAGTACTTTGAATTCACATGCATGAACTTGTACAGCATATATAATGATTGTACAATTCGGTCTTATCAAAATTCAGCTGTAAGAAAGCAACGGATTGATATTATCTTACGATTTTTCAAAAGACTTTCCAAGATTATTGCGACATCAGGCTAGGTGGCCGCCAGTCAAAGGTATAATATTGTCATTATATGCATATTTGTTTCATAATCTCACATTTCATCCCCACAAAAATTTATGGGACAGAACAACACGTCATCATAATAATCACTATTGCATGACCACTATTAAGCATGCACATCTATTTCAAAAGAGTATATATATATATATACAGCCATCATTATTATCCTCTTTTAGACTGACGACAAGCCATTGCGTGCATGCCATGCATTCCTTTCCTTCCACACAAAACGAAAAAAATGATAACGAGAGAATGAGAAGGGTGCTAAGAGCTACCATTAAAAGAAGATAATCTCCAGAAAATGGCATCTAAAGAGAATAAATCCCATTATTCCCATTATACAATGTTTTTATATTTTCTACAAAGAAAAGTAGTATATTATAGTGGGTACCATATATCTATATATAATATATATATACGTAGTTAGTATCTCCCTTATTTATACAGAGCAGTCTAAAAAAGTAAATTGCACTTTAATGATTTACAGTTTGAAGTTAGAGTGCGAGAAATTGGCTAGCGAAAAGATTGAGATTCAACGTCATTATGTAATGGTGAGTTTTTATCTTCATCTTTTTCTCTTTGCCTCTTCTGTGTTTTTGTGTGTCTGTATTATATGCTCTCTGTTCCTAATATGCCATGCATAATACTAATCTTTAACAGGCTTATGTACAATATATACAACTTTTACTTTACTCACCAGTCACCACATAATTTTTTCTTAAAATCTCATGTATTTTTTTCATGGAAATACAAAGTACTAAATTACTGAAAAAACTATGGGATGCATGTTAAATATTAAATACTTTACTTGAGTCAATGGAATGAATTTTCGTAGTAGCTGTAGCGCTGTCAGTTTCTGTGTTTTGCTAGCGATGCATTCCTGAAAACATGAAAATATTTGTTGGCCCTCTGCTCTATATATCTATCTATAACTACGTTTTTATTGCTGAATGATTTTGACACGCTATACATGCTTGAAGTTTATGTTGATATATATTAATATAGTGTATTGATCTGCTTGAAAAAAAATGTTGCAATCTGTGTAGTGTATTGGCTAAAAAAGTATCTCTACCAGTTGTTTAGCGTTTTCTCTACACAGAGATTATACTACTTTCAACTGTTAGAGTCTCATTTTTATCTCCTACCTCACTCAAACTCTTTTTTATCTTAGTTTTTATAGGCAAGCCATTTACACGAAAAAGTTCTGATATGGCTCTTCTGATATTGGTTATTCCCAAGTTACATTTCCTTTTTAATTCCGCTCATTCATATATATGATTTTCCGCAGCTACGACTGAGAACACAAACTACTATACTTTTTTCCACACAGTTTGGTTTATTGCCTTAAGAAAAGATTGTCTAAATGTACATATAGGTATTTTCTCTTTAGAAGTTATAATCTTTATTGCTTTAGAAATAAGCTTTGAGCCTAAATATTTCCATTTAATAGTAAGTAGTTGGGTGTTGGTTATATTCCTTTTCACTTATAATATGAAGATGGTTAGAAATGCAGTCATCCTTCTTTTCTACTTTCCGAGAGAGAAGAGAAGAGTGAGTATGTGGTCTGCTACACCTAATATGTACGTTATTATCTTTTTCCGTCTTAATATCCAATCCTCTGCGGACACAAGGAATCTCACTTGGCTGATAGTAAAAGGCACATCCGCTGATGCCTTTTTTATCCCTTTCCTCTTTCCCCTTGTACTAAATGTATATACCACCTACTGTCATTACCAAATACCATACAATCCTCTTCCTTCCGAGTCACGATTTTACGGTAATGGATATAATATTACTAGACAAAACCATCTCTCTGCACATAAGGTTGGAAAGGTATCATTCAGATAATATATATGTTAGTAATAAGAGAGCTCTGGAGAACTGCTTGCTGCTAACAACTCCAGCTCTAGATCTTCCTTTATCATAATAATAATAATGATGATGAAAAAACGGGGAGATGACGAGAGGAATAACTGATATCCAAAAGGAACATTATGAGTCTTTATAGAAGGAGTTTTGTGTGTGCGTGCAGTAGTTTCTTCAGGAGCTTACTTGATTTTTGATTATCCATTTCTATTCCAAACTCATCTCATCCCACTAACATTGGCAGAGAAGATGAGAATCTTTAAGGAGGGAAGAAGCGTATTATGTCATTGTTATTAATACTTATATCTAAGCGGTGAAGTTTATATGTATAAGATGGAGTAAACTTACAGGGGATTCGGATAGTGAATATCTTACCAGGAAATGGATGTGGGGAATTTTGCTCACGCATCATTCCTTAAGCATCTATCCATTTGCTTCAGTGAAAGCGAGAGACAGAGGGAGAAGGAGAGCTAGAGAATATTAAAACTGCTCTTGTAGTCTCTTGGCTCACGCTCATGTTTGTTACCGCTGCTTTTACTTTCTAGCTACTTGTACCCCTTTTGGAACCCTCCCAATCTGTATCATCATTAATTATATAGAATAAAAACGGAAAGCGGGTGAGAGAAAAGAGTAAGAAAATGGCTTTACGAGGAAAAAAGTTGTTCTGGTAAAACGTTGGGAATTCGAAAGCATCTTTTAGACAACCGTTAGGTTTTGGTAGAATGAAACATTCATATTTGGGTTGTATTATGCTACTTTCGTGTGTAAGTAGAGATGAGTTCTTCATCAGAGCAAGATTTTCATAGGGAAAGAGACAGGTTATTTGATTTTCAGGCTGCATATATTGATCTTAAAAGTTAAACTGTTAAACATCTTTTTTCGTCGAGCAGTTTTGTGGTTTCCCTTTTTCTCTTGGATGGTTGCAATGCAAGCATTAGCATTTTTGAGGAGAAGTTACATGCTCATATTATGCATAGCCCGTTAAAATTTTCTTCTTTCACAGCAGCACACAACCGTAAATGAGGTATGTAAAGTTATGTATGATGTTGTGTTTATATTTATAATTTATAACTTACGTTGGAAAGCAAATACATATATACTTTTATACTGTTCTTTTATTTATCCACTCTCCTTAGAATCTAGCATTCTTTAGTCACATGATAAAAAACTTCATCATCATTATTTATTTCCTTTCCTTTTCTTGGGATTTCCTGCTATATCCTGAGTACTTTCTTGCCTCACGGAGGAATATTTAAGAGGAAGGACTTTCTCCTTGTAAGGTTTTCTCTTTCACCCTCTTTAGGTTTTTATGTTGCTCCATGCGGAAAGAAATTATTATTATACAGTTTCCCTTCAGGTGAATAGCAGTAAAAATGTAACATTAGCATAAAACATATATCTCTGTCTTACTTGATACAGTAATTTCCCGTAACTCATATCTTCATTGTTTATTAATGTGCATTATAAAATGAGTGTGGTGTGGAAATACCTATATACATATATATATTTCCTGTGATATGTATAATATAACGCAATCATGTTGGCGGTTGAATTCCTTACTTTTTCATTCGCCCACTTCATCTGATGTGATGTTCATGAGAGTATTTTACATTGGCCGTAAAAAAGTTTTTTTGCGATGGTCTTTGTAGCGGACGATTAAGGAGAGAAGGAAGAAAATATAGAGCATAGGGTTTGGGTTATATCTTTCAAGTACCGAAACTGCTAAGCGAGAAAAAGGGAGAGAGCAAAAGGAAAAGTGATTAAGTAAGGCAGAAAAATCGAGTCTAGCTTATATGAAATAATAGATATGTTACGTGTGCATTTTATGTACAAAAAGTGGGATGGCGTGTGTGTAAAAACGAAAAAGGAAATAAGAGGATGCTACACTTTTTACGGTTAAATGAAAGCGTAGAAAGTAATGAAAGGATAAAAAGCTGTGTATATGGTTTCTACAGCTTTCATGAAAGCTGAGAAAGTTGGGACTTGTAGTAAATAACTTGAGTTGAACTGACTATGTATATATATAATTCTTAAAGAGGAGAGCAAGGCGAGCCCGTTTGGCTTATCACTAGTGGGTTTAATGCACTGTGAATGTTGC
Source organism: Orchesella villosa (assembly GCA_036850725.1). Classification (NCBI taxonomy): domain Eukaryota; kingdom Metazoa; phylum Arthropoda; class Collembola; order Entomobryomorpha; family Orchesellidae; genus Orchesella; species Orchesella villosa. The sequence continues at coordinate 1,572 of JAANSM010000999.1, read as the reverse complement.
TTCTGGCAAGTTTCTTATTTTTTTTCTCTTGCGGAGCCAAAAACCTCAAAAATTTTATGCTTCTATAAAATGCATTCTACACCATCCTGTTGTAATAAGATTTTGAGATTAGAGCGACAAACGTTTTTAGGTTCTTGGAAATGAACCCTGTGTAGTTAGTTTTTAATGGCTCATTCTGCTCCGCCCTTCAGTTTCTGTCACCGACCGTAAAATCTAATAAGGTACAAAATAAAACGTTTCCGTATCACAAATCTTGTAATACCTGTTTCATCTGTTCGTATTAATTATGTTTTTATAAAGAAAAATACTTTTTAAAGCTACACAACGTTTTACCACAGCGTAAACCTTGGCTTACACTTGACCGTATTGGCACTCAACAATCAATTAATTCTATAGACGTAAAAATAGAGAAGTTGGAAGTCTGTGATTAATTTCACCCTTGATTAGATATGATTACGTTATTCAGCCGTTGTGTACATAATCTTTGAATAAAAAATCTCAATAACTCTCTTATGATAAATGTTTTCCTGTTAGAAGGACTGACTACCTTGTGGACAAGAAATCTATTTACTCTACTGTTTAGTTGTAAATATTGGGAGCATTTTTGGTGTTTGCACATTCAATTGCATTGCATCTACCTTAAATTGGAAATTATACTGTTCAAAAATTCCTTATAGTTTTAGTTTTGTCAACAATCTTGGAATATACGTAAAAACCTGGAATCTAAAAAGTGTATGCAAAGTTAAAGTCATGTACAACTAAAAAAGTTGGTTGATGAATCACTGTTTGATGTAGTATCACGGTAGCGAGAAGTTCTATAAAAGTAAACAGAAGTCCCACACCAAAGTTTACACAGCATTTTTGAAACGTCAAACCTTCCGAACTGTAAGTTCTCTATTGATTATGAATGTGAATTGTTTACCTGTTTCTTGAGTCTCGCTTAGTGTTAGCTAGAGGTAACAAAGTTATTTCTGCTATGCCAGTGCACGATCATAATATGTGTATTGTGTTCAAGTTCCGACTCTATTGCCATGTACTGCTTCTGTTCGTGTGTAAAAGGAGAATGAAATTGAATGGCATGATCAAGCGAATGTAATATAAATGAAATGGTATTTGAGAAAAACAATGAGTTGCACATCAAAGAGCCGGACATGAGGAAAGGATTTTGAATTTGAATGGTCTTAGCATGCATTAAGAAGTCATCGTCACGATACTTTTATATTATGGGTTGTGCACTAGGGATAAGAACGTTTCTGTCTGTTCATTTGTTTACATTCTTCAAATAAACTCTTTAGTCATTTGTACACACAAAATTTTAGCTAAGTGTGGTTGACGAAAACACTCAAGCCGGTTGGGGGTATGGAATGTGTGAAGACAATAACGTAACACTTTTGAATTGAAGGTTGTTCAATGACTCAATGAATGACTGGAAGTTGGAATAGAATGTTGAAATAACCCCACCAAAACAGTCTTATGGGATCCTATTGGGACTCGCCTATAGGAAACCTGTGTAAGAATCGCGCAACTTTTCTTACACAGCACTCCTATAGGAGCGCATTAATAAGATCTTAC
>JAANSM010000998.1:0-21527 GCA_036850725.1 Orchesella villosa | reverse complement strand
AGCATAGTATTCAATTATCATTTATCATATCGTTGTTTTTGGCTTATTATTCTTGCCTTCATTGTTTGCAATAATTTGTAATTATTTTAGCGTTCAATTACGCAAATGTATGGTTTTCTTTTTCCTGAATATCGTTATGAGTTAAGATACGATAGGTTTATCAAATTAATCTATAAAAGCAACATTTAAACGAATTAACTAATATGACATCAAATCATCAGAATGGGGATTCATAACAGTAACAAACCTCAAGCTGACCTCACTTTCACTATCTGTAATTTGGAATTTTCGTATTTAGAGGAATATAGTGTACATATACATATCTAGATATGGAAGCAACTTGTCATAGACTACTATCCACTATTACAAACAAAATGCCTTCATATTTATACTTCAAACAGTATTGTAATTTCTGCCAATCAAATGAAACAGCATTCGACTTGTTTAAGAATATATTTTGGTCTTTTTTTTACGTTTTTCAAGGTCGTTTATTTTGAATACTTTGTTTTTGTTGTGTCGCAAGGATGTGCTTTGCAGTTTTATAAGGTGTTTCTTGTTACGAGATAAAATAGAAATGTTACATGTATCATTGTATCTCATGTGCCTTGTCTTCGTTTGTAAGTACCAGTTTTTACATTTGTTTGGTATATCTTTATCGTATTTTGCATTTGCACAGTGCATAATAATAAATGAAAAAAGACCTTTGTAAAGAGTGATACTACTTATGTAATTAAAAGCAAACCCATTTTATACACAATGTAAAATATGCGTTTTAGCTGGCCACTTTTTGCATTTACTCAAACCGTACTGCAATTCATTGGCATAAAAGTATATCCTAGAAATCTCGTTAAAGTAAATACACGTAATATATTGATGATTACAAAAGTAATCACTATCACATTTATTCTTCAACAATTTCACGTACAAGAACGTCAAGGACATCAACAAAAAACAGAAAAATATAGTCCCTATTTTTTCTACAAGATTTAACAAAATAATCCAGATCGATCATTTTAACAATAAAACTATCTAAAAGATAAGTAAGGAATGACTGAATACTCGACTTAATATTTTGATCACATGTGGTACAGGATGCATGATGATGATGACTATCTCTATCTTCATGAGTTGCATTTGCAGGCGAAGAGTGAGCTGGTGGTGAGGGTAGATCATCCTGTGATTCCTCATTTTCATTTGAAACACATTCATCACTGGTTTCTTCAAAAACAGTGGCGATCAAGTCAACAACAGAAACTAGCAAATCCACCGAAAGTATCTCCGACAAATTTTTATTCAACTGATCGTCAAACAAAGGCATCAGATAGGGCTTGAGGAAATTTGCAAGACCCGACAAGAATGGACTAGCTATTGGACAATTCCGCATAGAAGATGCCACTGAAACATAAAAATACCCTTGTTAGTGCAGAACTATCAACGATTACGTGATACATGCAAGTAAACTTTTCTGTAAAGTTCTAAATGTTGAGAATCCCTCACCTAAATCAACCAATTCATCATAAATATCCGCTGTTGTAGCTTCAATCCGAACTCTGTGAGTTGACATCAGGATGATCCCACTCTTCATAAGATTTAGCATCAATTCCTTCTCTTTTAGCAAGATCATAATTTTCGGTTCCTAATGGATCATAATACTGCTTCCAAGATTTCGTAGTTGATTTGAGAAACTTTGCAATATACATTTCCAGATGTGGACGTCTTTTAAATGCTAAATTAGGCTCGATTGTCCCTGCTCCGGGTAATGTAGCAGCAGTACCCCCTCCTCCACTTTGAGGTGGTTCTGGTACGGGTAAACTGTTTTGACTACTTTCCGTCAGAGGTAGGCCGTCAACAATTCCTTGTTCAATCTTCAGAAATTCACGGAAACTGCTAGTTGGGCCACCATAAGAGGCTGATCGAGCGTGGCCTTGGCCCGCTTGCCAGGTTGAGCTGTTACGCCTGCATATTCGAATAACATTTAGTCATTAATCAACAAAACTTGGATAGCAAATAATACAAAATAAATGTTTCCCATATTTAAATATTCTAATTCGTGTTCATTCATACCTGCTCGTAGGATCTGTCCCAACTTCCATCGCCATCTCCACTCGACTAAGTCCCATCGTTTCAAGCAGCAAGCTCGAGCGACAAAACCCTGGCAAATACTCCAGCTCCAACATTCTTCTACAGTATGGATCTCCATCTCCAGGAAAGTCATCCAAAACCCCTTGAAGGTACGCCAAGGATTGCTGACCTCCAACATGTTTCATGAACTGAATTAATGGATAAAGTCAAATCTGTCTCTGACACAATATCTTTTAACGTAGGTCTCCACCTCGAGACAATAACGTCAGGTTTATCCAAGTTATACGGTGGGTCTAGAAAACTGTCCAGAAGAAATGGAACCTTATCAACCGGTTTTACAATACTAGTTTTTCCATTTCCATCATCTACAGATGAGGGTGAGATTCGAGGTATTTCTTTTTCTAATGTAGGGACTAATGGATGTTGAAAATCTTGCGATGGAGAGTCTGCCAACGTGGTAATATCATCTTGTAAATTTATATTACCTCTAGCCTGTCTTGAAGTTCTAGAATTTTTATAATTTGTCACTAATTCTTCCAACAACTCTGGCAATTTATCCTTTCCCAAATTAATCACGTTCACAAGCACCCCATCAGCAAGCACAGCAATACACAGTTCCATCCATAATTTACAGTTGCGATCATCCCTATTCAAAAACTTTTCAAAGATTTGCCGACTAAACTTCCTGATTTTAAGTACTAGCCTTCTCCGACCTGATCCAGAAATAATAGGTTCCTCCACTGTTAGCCCCCGCTTGAGCGTTTTATCCGCGTAGAACAAAAATAAAGGGATTAGTTTCTCTCTCGCCAATTTCGTTAGAGAGTTAGTTTCGCTGCAAATCAACTTCTTGTTAATCGACTCCCCCACAGAGGTGAGCAGTTGTTTAAAACAAACTCTGAGTTGCCGACGAGTTTCATAAGGAGCCCATGACGGGCTAATGTAAAAGTTTAAAATGTTGGTGCACAGTACACCAAATGCTTTGTCAACTCGTTGAGGAACTTTAAAATCTTGGTCCGCCCTTAAAGCTACAATTTCCGGATTTAATGTTATGGAAGGGGAAGGAGTTGAAGCTCCCGTAGATGACTTGCTTGGTGACGGTGTTTTTCTGTGCGGATGCTGAATAATCAAGTCTGGAACGTCTTCACTGACTCTTCGGGAGGAAGCTACGGATAAACTTCGAGGAGAATCTAAGGGCTTAATTTTCTCCGGAGAGGATTTATTACTTGAACTTCGAACGGGAATGGAAAGAGTTGGATATGATGAATGTAATGATAGTCCTTGTGTCGCATTGTGTAGATCTTGGTGTTGCTGGAATTGTGCAGATTTCTGAGATTCTTCCAGATATTCACGGAGTGGGTCCGCCGTGACCTCCTTTTTCACATTTTTGTGCGAACCAAAAATGCTTTCCAAATCCAAGTAGTTTTTGAAATATGCTTGGACATGGGTTCCAAAACGTCCTGATGAGATCGAGGATTTTACAAGCTTATCCACATGCTCTAAACATGAGAAGCCGATAAGAAAGAAGATTGTACTGACGGCAAGGAGCCAAGGGTAGAGAAAGACTAGGAGGACAAGAGAGGAAATTAGAGTGAGGGTGACTTTGGAATTGGAAGATATTTGTGGGTCCGTTTCCACTTCCATTCTTAACTCTACTAATCCTAGTTCCTGATTTAGTTTTCAGCTTGAACTCGTCAACGATCGATCGAAGATAAGAAAGAAGAACATGGTGATGATGATGACAGTTTCCAATCAGTCCTGAAATAAATAAGTAAAAATAAAACTCTCCACATCGCAATGTGAATGATACAATAACAATAATATTTTTGTGTACAAAAAAACGTACCCACTAACTTATCAATCTTCCTTATCCATTTTTCCTTGTCTTGTCATTCAACATTTAAATCATTGAGTTGTAATTGCACATCCTTCCTTTTATTGATTTCACCCCGATGGAAAACAAAAAGGACGAAAATTTTGTGACAAGGTCTTCGGCAGGAAAGTGGCTAAAATTAATTCGTCGTTAAAATTACATTAATCGTATATTAGTCTTCGTGTTAATGTTTCAAAACAGTTTGACTTTTTTGTCATTTGTTGCAATCTGTCATCTGAATCTTGCAAATTGTTCCTCCTTGTGTCTTGTGTCCTTGTCTAACTTGAGAATTTAACGGGTTATCATCAACGAGTAAAAGCTTGGACTCTGGACACTGAATGGAAATGGAACTAATTTGCTTGGGAATGGGATTAAGGGATATCCACCATGTTAAACAACACAAAAACTACGTAATTTAGTGTAGCAGACATATGTTGCGAATTACAGCATCAATATTTACATAAAACATAACTATAAACTAGTGTTTCCTCCCTGTTCCATTATAATCCTTACTTATTGAGTCCCTAATACACAATATACACAATTCAAACAGGAAAAAATATATGTGCTAGTGTGCTAGGCAAACACAAATACATACTTTTCCCATATAAAACATGATATCATCATCATATGTCATATGTTCTGCCTATATCAACAAAGCATATAAAAAAGCGTCATATCTCGCATCATGCTTCCATGCAACATGCAATACTAATGCAATACAAAACAAGGCAACCATGCAAAGTTTTATTATACCTAAAAGCTAAAACATAAAACCTGAATCTCCTACTTTTGCAATGCTTTTTAGTTAGAGAGTACTTTACTCAGCTACCACCACCCAGTAGAATCAGCTATGAGTTTTAAGACTTAGGTATAAAATGTTGAATGTCCTTATATCGTAATCGTACTAAGTACTTTTTTACGTACTCTTCATTAGAAGCACGTACGCATACTGCTGAAACTGTTGATTTTATACAAAGATGAAGATGATTCATCTTCATATTCTTCATCATACATAAGTGTAATAGTGGGCATTTTTTTAATAAATTTAAGAATGCCAATTCTGAATGAATGGTCTTGTAAGTTGAAAGAGTTGAGTTGAGGGTTGAGACTGAGACTCCGAATCGTTTTTATGTAGTTTTACAATATAAAATTTTAAATATGCAGTATATGCTTTGTCCTATGTATTTTGTATGATTGCATGTTTTTTTACATGCATATTTTGCATGAACATGAACTACGGTGTACAGTGTATATATATGGTCAACGGTAAAAAGGTATAAGTATATAAGAAGAATAGTGATAAGGTAAGTTATATATGTTCAATGTTATTCATGTTATTATACCTTCTTGGACATTAAAAAGTCGCGAATGCCGAATGCAAACAAAGGCTATAATATAGCATATAGCATGCAAGGCGTTATGAGTACGTGTTTGGCTACATGTCGCTATTTTACCCATATGCCTGGTTCTCACGTACGTGCGTTTGGACCATTAGACTAGACATCTATGAAGTGAAGTTGTTGACTTGTTGACCGCTGGGAATTGTTTAGTTGTTAGTTAGATAAAGCTTGAGTCATGAGGGATCTGGTTACTTGCAGTTTTTATTTAACGAGCTGAACATTAGAGTTCCAGAATGATTTGATTAAGTTTGATGAATGCAGTTGAGCTTTTTGGCTGGCAGATCACGAGGTAATCGTGTAGTTTAGTATCTTCAATCTTAGTTCAATATCCTGACTGACTGACTCATCCTTTAAGTTAAAATGGTACCAAGTAACTTTTTTCACTACTTCGAAATCTAGGTCTACATGGAAAGTCGTTCATTTGAAATGAAATTAGGAAATGAGTTATATACTTATTTCATAAATTTACTGCGTATTCATTCAATATCAACGTTATTTGCATCACCCAACATTCTTTTTGCATGAGTATGAACACAAGCCAACCTGACCTGACCTCCAATAGATTACCTATGTCCTATGAACCCACATAAAAACTGAATGTCAGCAACATACAAAAAACACTTCCAGCTCTACATTCTACGTAATTTGAACAAAACGATATACAAGGCTATACTTGTTTTAATTTGCATTAACAAAATAAAACACACAAGAAGATATGAATCGTAAACGGTTTTAGGTAGCTGTAGTTAATTAGTCAGCAACAAAACGGGCTCCTTTTGTTGTTTGTATACTTGTACTTCCCTTGACTATTACATGTTCAAATTAAAATTAATTAGTTATCAATACCCAGATGTCGTACTGACCATTGATGTTATAAGGATATAAACACAAGACACAAAGGGCATATTTAATTTACATGCATTTTGTGAAATACGAACTTGAACATTTTGTCAATGAGCTTACGAAGAAATTGGAGAAAAATGATTAATGATTATCATATTGGGAATGATTTATACAGTATGTACATATGTTTATCATTAAAAATGCTCCGGGGGACTCTATGAACTCTTAATTATCTGGTTGATTTTGTGTGACGCATTTTTTTAAAGAATAATTAACAGCACAAGCCGCGTTACGCGACCTACACGGTAGTAACTAGTTGTAAGCAGTAGTTCTTGTTTAAAAAAGATAATGATGTGTGAGCAGCAACCTAAACAATCTAGGAAAATTATAGAGAGATATGGACGTGATTACAATTTTACATGTTGCATTATTCTGATTATCGATTTGTGTACCTACCAAAGTAAATACTGTTATCGTACAGGATAAACTTTGGAAGTTTTAATATTTGGGTCAAAGCCATCTCGAAATAATGCCGAAAGCCAAAAGAACTAGACAACTCTAGAGTCTAGAGACAAGATGGAATTGTTGGATGTGGATATATGTGAAATAATATAGCAGTATTCTAAAATTAATGAATCATCCTTGTGCAGATTTTTTTTCTAATGACAAAACCAATCCATTAAAATATGCTTAGTTCAACAATGGAAATTCGCACCTATTACAATCAAGTCATAAAAATCGTAACGCGCAAGTTTTACTATATGGATTCCTTGTTCATGAAAAAAAGGGAGTTAAAGCACATAATTAATTGGTTAATTTATTCAAAGAGCTAAACTACTTGCTCAAGCTCTCAATGATTGATCATTGATTTGCGGGCCACATACAATCATTATGATAATGAGATGATGCACTATATATGCAAAGTAAATGCAAATATACAAAGTCTTAAAAGTTAAAAAGTATATCAGACAGGGCAACTTTTTAACAGTATGTGTAGAAAAGTTATAAAAATTGCAATTTATCTTAAATTGAACACCAGTAGCCAACAAACAACAAATAAAAAGAGGGAGAAAACGATTGTGGTTCTTTATCACCAATTTAATTCGAGTCAATGTTGCTAATCTGAAGATGTTATCAATGACCGATACATAATGTTATTTATTGTGTAGCTATTACCGTTCAAAGTCACTAGTTTTTTTCTATAGCCACAGAACAGTGGAGTCAAGAAGCATTATTGAGATTGAATAAAAGACCAAAAATGATGTTGCATGTAACTTTTTTTTCTAACGTAATTTTCTAGTGTAATATGTAATAGCTACTTGTTGTTCAAGAACATACAGGTTGAAATTGCTTGATAGTTTTTTAAGTTTAAAAAAAATTGCATCCGTGCGACCTGAAGTGAAGCATTATTTACGTAATTCAACCATTTCTGTACAATTTTATTTATGCATTATTTCTTTCATCTCCATTTTTATAATGTGTAGGAAAACAAAACATTTAAAGGTATTTTGAACGGATTTATTCCGAGTGATAACTTCTATACACCTAATAATTCATTTCACTTTGAAGGCTGCTACCTTGAATTCGCAAATACGCCTCAAATGTGGGCATCAGCATCAACTGACATAATAACTGACCCTTTGATAATTATTTATTTCAGTATTTGCTCCATTTTAATTTTATGACATCAAATCAAATGACGTATTTTTGATGAAATATTTTGACATTTAAGGCCATCATAGCATGATACCATATTATTTTGAAATCATACAGGAATGAATGAATATTGAAATAAAAAACAATCTATGTCACACCACGGTTCTCAAGAACTACCACAACATAGCGTCACCTAGCCTAGACCAGACTCTACCCTCTAAACGTGTAGCCGTTCTGTTCTGATTGAATTGATGAATTGATTATCAAAACTACCAACCTTAACTAAATTTATATATTACAAGTACCTACTCAATTGACATGTTGCTAACTTTCCTCCTTTAAACTAGTATGGTTTAGTTTTTGTCAACGAATCGACCAGTGTCATCGGATAAAAAATTGGCTTCTACCATTTTGTCTCCCCGTGCTGCTGTCGTGGTGGTGGCGGTCGTGGACATCCTTTTTATTTCATGAGAATGATTGATGTGTCAACAATAAACTAATCATTGTCAGACCGGCTCCCAACTTACATTTTTCGCATACACATTACACACGCTACATAGTATAACATAGTATTGGATATATTATAAATTCAGCAACATTATGCAAAAACAAATTATTGGGCGCATTCGAATTGAATAATTTTGGCGATACTATAAGGCATCCGTGCCCACCCTCTTAATGTAATGAGAGCTGTTTACAGATCATTATGTACTTCAAACTTAACCTTTCCGTTGGTTATTGAAGGTTGACACGTCCTGTGATGTATAATTATCCCTGTGATAAATACATAGAAGAAAAGAATAAAAAAAATAAGAGCTTTTTTAAATTTTAAATGAGCTCATAAACACTTGAATATTTGCATTTGTAAAGGTGCGAATGAAAGGGGAGATATTGTTGACCTACCTGAAAGTAATACTTATTAAAACAAATGATTTTTTGCTCTGTATCTATTCACATTTCTTAAATAAAATCAAGTCACACAAAAAAAAATGTGCAAAAATTTTTTGCTCTCAAATTATCTAATCGCTAAAAGACATGGGAAGAAGACAAAAACATTATTTGAGTACTTGAGACCTCACGCAACCATAAATGACGTGTTGACCAAGGCGTATATAATAATGTAAGTATATATATATATAAATGTGTGGTGCAAAAGAACTATTATGTACGACGTAATGAGATCAATTGCTCCCGAGGACTACCATAATCATCTTAATCACTTTGGGCGTCATTTCTCCCCTTTAGTTTCCTTTCCCCTTCTTTTTCCATTTAATTTGCACACCGTGCGCACGAGTAAGAAATCCGTGTATGATGATGATATCATGATTATATCATTATGATTGTTAAGCTTGCAATTTAGTTGTTAGTAAAAGCAAACTTGGATACACAATTCATATTTTTTGTATGCCTTGATTTAGAATCGAGATATAACTTTTGGTTTCAATTCAAACAACCATAATTATTATTCCAAATTCCTTTTCCCATTTCCATACAACGTAATTTGATTTATTTACGATTTGCTTTTGACTACAAAAATATTTTGCATAATGGCAAAAAATGTGTTATAAATGTTGACGAGCCTAATTGCTCGCTTAATGTAAATGTGCGATGATGACTACTCTAGCATATAGATAATGATGATGTTGATGATGACGCACAAGTTTTATGACTGCCGGTGGGCGGAAAATCTTATTTACTGGTGGTGCGGCAACCAAAGAAATAATGCCAAGTGCTTCCATTTTTTTCTAAAGTCAGTGCCAACTGCATTAGATAATGAAATGGACAATCCCATTCTAAAAATGCACTTTTTGAATGGCACTGACTTCACGGATGAACTACGTTGCAGTTAGTTTTTACAAAGGGCTCAATGCAAACATGTGCTATTTTTCGTTTTTGCTGTTGCAATGCACATTTGAAAATGCACTTAACTACATTTGGCATTTATATATACCTCATCATAATCAGTCACATACCATTTTACTTTAATGTTATGATTTGTTGACAATCTATTTTCAGCTATCTTATCATATCACTTCAATATATTCAACGTTATGCGTTTGCTGCTGAAGAGTTCAGGTAGGACGTAAAAGATCTTGAACATTTATGAGATGAGAATTTGCGTAGCAGAAACACGAAGCCTAGAAAAGAGTTTCTGGGTACAAGCTATAAATCCTTTTGACAAGATGTAGTAGCAGCAGTAAATGCTATAATTCAACAACTTCACCTTTCATTTTAATTTAGTTTGGTACTCAAGAATGCATAACAGTTTGCTTCCACTGTCAAAAATTGTGATTTTAGTGTCATTACACCTGTTTTACATGCTGCGTTTATGTCCATTGTGACCATTCTATAGAAAATGAACTTTATTTGTCAGCCATAACCTAAAACACACCAGGGATCAAACAGGTTAATCCTAATTGAGTTGTCATAAAATTTACAAATGTTTTGCTAAGAGCTCCAAAAGTCCAAAATAACTTTGGTAAAAAGAGATTATAAGATCTACGTGGTTTCAAAACGACATTAGTTTTTGAGAGCAAAAATTTCATAAACGCTGAGAAATATTATTACTCAATAAAATATTTAGCTTATCATTAAGATAGCTGAAGGAGCGTGCATGCCCGTCATTTGTCATCGTAATCTTCATCATGTCCATCACCTACCTCACCACACCACCAGTGCAACGTGCAACCACGCAGCTTACACAAAAATAGAATTTAACAAACTCATTATTATCATTTTTTGAAATGATATCTCGATCAACTTGTCGGTGTGATACCAAAAAAACAAACAGAACTGCCTAAGATGACACATGATGAGGGTAGCTTACATAAAAATAGAATTTAACAAACTCATTATTATCATTTTTTGAAATGATATCTCGATCAACTTGTCGGTGTGATACCAAAAAAACAAACAGAACTGCCTAAGATGACACATGATGGGGCTAATATAATGGTAGACTATCGCTATATCGCTTCTCAGGTTTTCAGTCATTCATTCATTCATTGATCATGAATGTTGCGTGGAGAAGGGTGGTCGGTACGTTGAAAAGACAAAGATATCTTCACAAATTATTATGCAACGTGGTGACTGTCGACCACCCGACTGCCACAACACAACCAACAACCAACGCTTGATCTCTCCATGATCTTATGAAATCGTCTGGCACACAAAACACACAACACAACTATGTATTTTTGTCAAATGTCTGTAATTCCAATCCAATCATATCAGATGGGCCAATCTCAAATCCATAAATAAACACCTTCTTTTTTCTGTCTGCACTTTTGGGAAACGAATAAGTATGCTTGCTCTCGTCAGTCGTGCTGATTTGATTCTTGTCATTGATAAGTTTGACATTAACAATGCATAAAAAGCTTGAATTGAAGTATCAAATTTCAGAAATTGTAACAATTTTTACAGAGCAATCCTAAATTAATCAAGTAATGCCCTTTTCATAAGGCATTTCTCCCGTTGCCCCAGTACATTACCACTTTTTCATTACTCAGAAACTGAGTCTGCAGACAAATGAAGACATTTATAATACAATGTATGAAAGGGAGTTTGCCTAAATAAGATATGGGTGATCGATTATCATCAATATGATTATTAGCATAATGACAATTTTAAAGGGTTGAGAGAGAGAGAGTGAGAGCAGGGGAGAGTCATTTCTCAACTCAAGTCTGAATCTGATATAGAACAAGGTGCATCCTAATAATTTCCAATGAGACAGACAATTCAGCGACAGAAGTGATAAGTTAAAGAAAGGAATGTCACTTTACCCCAACCCAATCCTTAAAATGTTGATATGAACTATAACTGCGAACGCTATCTTGTTTAATACTGTATGGAGGACAACGAAGTAATAAAATTGTCTTGTCTTCACTGAATTAATTTCCATAAATTAATTCGTCCCCAACAAGCTGCTAAACACTACGCATCAATGTAAGATCACCATCAACATCAACCCTCATCTCCTCATCATCATCAAATCATCATCATCTCTCACTCACAAAAGTTTTTTAATTCTAAATTCCAATTCAGTTCAACGAGTTTTATCAGATGACTCAAGGGAACTTGATCACTGCTCTAGTATAACATTGTTATATACACGATATACACATGCTTGCATCAATTATTAAACTTGATATGTCTATAAACAGCCAAGTTAAATGTCTCTGTGCAAAAGAGAAGAGTTGTGTGAGACGTGCACACAGACAAGTCATAAACCTCCATTTTTATTTCAACATTCAATGCTCTGAATACAACTCACTAATGACTAATTAGCAATGTTGATTCTCTTCCAATCAAATCAACACCTTCCAAGAAACTATGAATTACATACCTATTTTTATTACTTTGTTATAATTGCAATGGCTCGTCCAATAAATATAATAAAAAATTGGCATAGTGCGCTTCTGTGTTATCTTCTCATTTCAGTTTATTGGTGAACTACGTTGCAGAATGTCTTCTGATAAGGATCGCATGTTGCAAATTGCAATGCAGTTTACTGTTGCAACGGATTCTTATCAAAGCGTTACCGAAACTGCTCTAGTTGTAAACCAGTCTAGTCTTGCTGGAGTATCATTATTCATTATATTGTAAAATTGTATAAACATGCTCGCTTAATTAGACTCCATTGTCCTTGACGAAGGCCGGACCGGTTAGCGGATTAAAAATGATGCAGCTTCATCATAAATATTTGCATGCTAATGAATTGATAACAATGTTTTAAATTGTAATTTCCAACTCTAGCCAGCAGCCTCTCTGCTCCTTTTTTCTGCTGCAATGCACTCATTTCGAAAGAAAAAACAAAGTAGATTTTTCTCTCTAAATTGGCTATCGTCACAATGTATCTCTTGAGTCAATAAAAGGTGCTCATGTTCAATGTTCGATTCGCGACGTTGTCGCATATTTTGAGCCTTGTTGCATAATCCGATTGACCGACTATGGTGTAAGGTTGGTTGTTTATATTCCCTCATACAATGTTATCTTGAACATGATGAACATCATCAACAACTTGTAATCTAAAATCATTGTATAAATTTCTTATTTGGAAATGGTGAACTTGACATTTTTTTTCATTAGGCACATATTATTATTACACTTATGTTCTTGATATAGTTATTGGTCTTCTTTCAAATAAATTAAATCAATTTGGGATATTGTCACACTGGCAATGGTGAGTAGGGATGTTGAGAATTACGTAGGTACCCTACACGGTTAGTTAGGGTGTGTTTGTGGTGGAGGTGGCAATTTGATATGGTTCTTGGGTTGTAAAACACCATGAAGCTATGTGGTTGTTCTTCTTACGCAGAAAAAACTGGCCCTGCAAGCAATACCAAGAAGTGTACGTAGTCGGCTTTCATTTTAGTATCGATAAATCTGATGAATTGAATGATTTTCAATAGATTATGACTTGGATTCATGACGCAAAGGTACGCATCTATAGTATAAACACTATAGCTCATATCATATATCATAACCACATGGTGGACAGTATTGATTGCCAATTGCCACTTTTTTCTACTCGTTGTCATTCCCATTCATTCATTATCTGTGTGGCTGTGAAAAAAATATAAAAATTCTTAACGACATCTCGTTGGGGTTGAATGTTGGATACTTGGAAGTTTTTTGCTAATTATCAGTCAATAAAAGATTTATTACATTTTTCAATTTATATAGCTTTTTTACTGATTTCCATGAAACTAGATCAGGATACTTTGATAATGAAATAGGAGCAATTATGACGAGGATGGAATTTTTTGTGTGGAGACACAAGAGAAAGAAAGCACTTGAGTGTGTGCAGTGCATATGTGTCCTATTGTCATTTTCCAAGAGCACATTTTTATGTTTGCCTAGTTGGATTACCATTTATATTGCTTGAAAACGATTGTTTATGATGATGCTGTGTGTGGCCATTAATCTACAATGAGCCATTTAATCCCATTTCATATTTGGAAGATTGGGTGAGTGCGTGCCCAGCATGCGATCAAGATGAGAATATATAAGATAAAGATGATGTTGGAGTTGGATCGAATTGAACCTTTTTTAAGATAACAAGTACAGAACTGTATAAAGCAGAAAAGAGGGTGAAAAACAGAAGCTATATAGCTTGCGCTTGTGGCTGCAAGGTGAAAACGTTAATAAACTGAAATACATGGCAATAATGAGAATTGCGAGTTATCTTTAATGAGACACAGGTGTACTGACGCTGTTTAACAATAAAGCAATTAATTCCAAGCGTATGTTTCTCTGTTTTAATTTGAATCCAGTAAAAGAATCGTCCCATTCATTGGGTTTGTATGAAAGTATTACAAGGTTTTGGAGGCAGCCGCTTGAACAGAAAAGATACACGTATATATAGGAGACCCCCTTCAAAGTCATCTTAATTAAGGTTTAAAACTGTTGCGCACTCCAATCTCTATTAAATATCTACTTCAAAAAGTTGTTGAAAACCGTCCAATTTAATTTTTTTATCTTTAAACAAGATATACAACATCCACCATCGTTCATTAGTTTTTGAGCTTTTGCCATACATACTTTTCCTAATGACGAACCCAACCTTCCAAATAAGGAATATGCTCACAACACAACCTCAAGCTTGTAAACATATTTTCAAAAATTTAATCTTAATCAGGATGACAATGTCCTTATTTTCAGGAGCTACACATGCATACATATACAATTGCGGATGACTAGGACACGATTTAATACGTTGCAAAACGCCACGCCATTCGTTCATGGTAATAGCAATAAAAATTCACGACACAATACAAAATCCGATTATCCAAACTAAACTGTAGCAATTTTCAATCTTCCTCACATGGCCAAACGACGCAACACAATGTGATTATGTATTCCTACATGGGATTTTCCTATTTGCCTCAGAGTTCTCAAGCGATTACAGGGTAAAAATGAAAAGATTAGCCAAGAATACGTTATTAACTAAAACGAATTTATATGGGTGCAGCGCAGAAGCATGAGCAGAAGCGCAACAAGAGATGGAAAATATAGTTCTTGTATTCAAATTCATCTCTCTGAATAAGGCAGTGGATATATAAAAGATTTGCAAGGTAAAACGTAAAATATAATCTTGATTCCTTTTGTTGCTGCTCCTATTGTTTCATCTAAATATGACGTGTGTATATATATACATAAACACAAACGTAAACTCTTTTTATGTCATCATCATCATCAAAAAAATCATGATCGTTATATCGGCATTCGGCACTCACAACACAAACCCATATTATGAGTCACATTATGCAAATACTCTACTATAAAGTAGACAGGTAACAACAACTGCTTTTTTTGAAGCTAGCAATTTTATAATTGTGTATCTCTCCTCTCTTCTCCTCTTGTCCTGTTGAAATCCCCAGCATGTTTCGTTTTGTGCGTGCGGCAAATCAATGTTGAATGTTGAGTTGTAAAGTGTTTTTTTGAGATGTGGAAATGCAAGGTCAATGTGCGTATACATAAATTATACGGATTATATAAGAGGTAAAAAGACCGGAGGGGCTTCTATAAGGATGAGGATTGAGTGATGGAAGGAGAATTATGATGATGACGACGATGATAATATGATGGATATTATAAATGAGATGAGAATTGTGAATTGCTCTTATTTTTTTCCATTGTAAACTAATCCTATTGTCCATTCAAACAAATTCTTGTTTATTGTCTGTCTTTCTTACATTTCTTCAATCTCTGCTCCCATCCATATCTCTCGCTCACCTGTCACTCATTCCATTGATTCCATTCACACTTTGAGATAATTGCCAACTGACAATTATTACCGTGTGTGTAATTTGGAATGACATTGTAAATTGACGAAAATTGACCGGCAGTCGAAATAAAGAAAAGTATATACATAAGGAAAAGTACAAAGTAGTAAAGTAGTAGAAGCAATTGTAACTATATAATACGAGAGTAATTTTTATTTATGCAAACAGAAGTTGTAACAACATTACTTTGTATTGCTTCACAAACACGTTACAATGACACATCATCATCATCATCTCTCTTTTTTATATCGTGTTTTGATCAGTAATTCTAATACCACGTGGAACAAATGACCACTTGTTTGAACACGAATATTTGTCAATGGCAGCCAAGAAGGAGAGACGACGCTATATGAGAGCGAAGAAACATGTGCCAACTAAGATTTTAACAGTAATCAATTGGTTTTTATTACAGACTATCTGCATTACGAATTGCATATTGCATGTGACCCGATTGAATCGATATACCAACTCTATAGGATTGTGATTAAGATGATGATACAGCAATTACAATGACATTGATATGTTTCCATTATGGCTATCTTCCAAATTTGACCTAAAGTACAATTCATGAACGCATATTACATTTGACATTAAGTTTTTCAACTGCCTTAATAGTTTTAATACTTCCGATCACGCTGTATAGATTATAGAAGAAGAAAAAAATGTAATTGTGTCTGTTTAATCATTTTGAAATGAGTCTTTTGAAAAAAATTAAAGCAGTTTATAATGTTCAATGTGGACCAAGGATTATGGGATGATCACTAGATCAATATCTAGTCAGTGACATGATTAATAGCCAAAAGTATTGACACTTTGAACACTTGCCACGTAGAGCTACTTAACTAGATGTCTGTGAGGTTTTATTGGAGGAAGGAAAAAAAGACTCATCAGTCACGTCACTTATCGACAAGTCGACAATGATGTTGATATTGGTATTATGTGATGCGTGTTATACGCACGGAAGTTTATTCCTTCGAAGTTTGAAGGTGTGTAATTATGAAAAGAGCAATCAAAACAAGAAACTGATGCTGCATCATACTTTCTACCTCTACCGCACCTTTTCTACCAGCACAAAATGCCAAAAGTGTAATCAACTTCTTATCGAAACCTCTGATTTATTGGTCTCGATCGATCTACATGTTTTTCATATTAAAATGCATAACAGTAATAAAGTAATCCTCTTGGAAAAGTGCGTAAGTGCAATTATGCGTGTGTGTAAGTGCGTATGGAAGAAAATTGGGTTGTTTGAGTTGCAGATTGTAGGGTACACACAGATTGTTTTTTGAAGTCAAAGTATGACCAATCAAAATCATGTAAATCATGAGGCTAAAGAGGTTGAATTATTGTGGAATATAGTTCAATAGTCTAATATGTAGTAATTGAACTCATCCATTAAATTTTACATGAGGTTCTGACAAGGAGGATGCCCAGCCCATGGCATGTGGCGCGTGTAGGGATGAAAGGATGTGTTATCATTTTGAGGAATTTTAAGTGTGTTGAAAATCAATTAGATAAATGAAAAAAATCGGGCCTGAAACATGAAATTAAATATATTATTCAGCTATAGCTTCCGAATTCATTCCGATATTTTAATTGTCATTCATTTTAATGCACACGCGAAAGGTTAAAGCGTACCATAAAGTTACGTAGATTGCCATTGGATTGCGAAGCAAAATATGTCTTTGATAGCATTGCACATATGAAAATACTCGCATTTTCTATGTAGGTATTACCGTGACCAAATTATCGTAACGCAGTTTATTTCTACTACACAATAATTTTACATCCTACACACTAAACTGATTGCACCAAAAAATCTTGAAGAAACCTCAAGTATAAGCACCCAAAAATTCAACAAGTTTACTTCGCCCCAAGACTTTTTTTCATATTATATCAAACATGCACTTTCGAGGTATTAAATCATTTTTTAGAGGATAAGTCCTTTTCAAGGGTCACACACCACGAGCAATCATCAGATCAGTTAAAAACGGCGTCATCATCGTCACCATCATTATAACAACTACTTTTTTAAACCCTGCTGCAGCGTTTCTCACTACGTGGCCGACTACGCCCAAGAAAATTGGTGCTATTCGATTTAAAAACCATCCTCATAATATTTGTCCATAACACAAATACACACTACCAACCCACAAACCGTAATGATAATGATACACACATAAAGCAGGAGAAGGATTTGAAACCCGAGAAGAACATTAAGTATGAAATTTATTGATATCTCCGTCAACCATCATGATCATCATCATCCCTTATATTTCTGTGACGTACAAATATATGTATTTACTTATATGTATGTACTTTGGCTGAGTGATCTTGGTAAAAGTGTCAAAAATAAGTCATAAATCTTTTCTTAGCGTCCCCAACCAAAAAAAACTCTTCTGTTGGTTTCTTTGATTTGATTTTTTGGTGCTATATGATTACCAACTACTCCTGGCATATTTTTAATCGCCATGTTGTACACAAAGACATAAAGAATAGGAAAGGAGACACACACACATCCACATGACATTATGACGTCTTGTTATAAATGTGTAGCTCTTGACTTTCTTCTCTCTGTCGTTGTTGTTGGTTAACCTAACCCATATTTTATTTTGATCTGTTGCATCTGATCTAATCTGATAATTTTGAGAACACACACATATAATATTATATAATAATGTGTATTAAAAAGAGATTCTAAAAAAAGGGGGAGTCAACGTTCCGTTTTTTGAAATGATGATCGCCTTCATATATCTTTCTCTGTCCCTAAGTGTACAACCTACAAGACTCACATGATCACTCTTGTCTTGTTACCAATTACTATATGCGTGTTATAATTGCTTCATTTTAACAAGTGAGGATTGAATAAGATGAGTACTAGCTAGAGTGAATAAAAAAACTTGATACGATTATCATTATCATCTTAAACAATCAAGATCTGTTGTTACACATTCATTAGCATTGAGATGGTAAATAGTGTCTTGTCCTGTCCTCATCTCCTCTCTCCTTCTATGTACATCATCGTAGCAGCAGCATCATCAATATCAACATTTTGATATTAGATTGTGCGTATTGAATCATAAACGCAATCGATCGAAATAAAACGCACATGACTTTATCATCTCATCATTCACTCATTCCATGATCTACACACTATCGCATCTCAACTTCACAAGCAAACAAGACAAGTGTCAATAAGAACATTCGAGGAGCAAGAAAAATTTACCAAAAATGAGACTCGCTATGATTATATTATATAAAATCAAAATCGAAATCAAACTAGATATGCACTAAATGTATGCATTGAGAACACTTGACACGCATTTTTGCTTCATGTGCTTGTACACCATGTCTTCTTTTGAAGTTGCAAATGATCATCAAAAAATCAAAAAGGCGAAAATGTTTTCTTTGCTTATTTGATTACTTCTTTACGCATGATACAATTATCACGACTCTTCTGTTGAGATCTTATTTTGTATGTGAATTGATATGATGTGATGGTTATAAAAGATGAGGGGAAGATAATATTTTGCAAAGGTGGATGTGGATGTGGATGGGAATGATACACAAACCTCATTATCCTATTATGTGAATATGGGCGATGGTTACGCTACCGTTATAAATTTATATTGTTGGTGCACACGGGGGATTAATATTGTTACACATTTTGTCAACAAAGAATTTTATAATTTATGTCTTACATGTTGATGGCTACCTACTGATATTGTTACACAATTTTTTGCTACTGCTTTTCTCCCATTTACAAACTATATACAAAGCACAAACGTTTTCAAGTTCATGGACAATGGATAAGATATCCAAATATTATAATGAATATTGAAGTGTGCATGATAATATGGCGTTGGTGATGAGATTGCGCTCTGAACGTTAAGCACCGAAATAAGAAATGAGATATATATTAAAAATTGAAATTTTATGCGTGCCCACAGTGCCCACGTGAAGACTTTTGTATTGAAAAAAAACCATCAGGTATAACATCCAAAGCGTCATATTCCCAGCGCGTGAAACTAAAGCAGAGTGAAGAGTATATATTGTCGATATAAAAAGTGCACCTGTGCCTAGTCTGTATTCTCTATATTATACAACCCTTTTTTCCAAAGTCAAAGGGAGATCTGATGAATGGATGAAGATGAAGGGCTATATTGATGTATAATATGTGTATTTTTGGTAGCTCTCTTCTGATCTGACTCTAGAGCTTCTTATATAAGAAATACAATACGGTATGATCATGATCATGAATTTATAGCACATGGCTTTGGCTTACTTTATTGGTGATAGAATATTATCTTATAAGTTTACACAGCTTTATACCTGTAAATGTGCAAAAGAGCAAAAATTGTGTGTGTTCAAAAGGCTTGGTCCTTAACAAATTCATTTGTACTTTCACATGGTCACTTGAGCTCCTATAAATACTAAGCCTTTCCTCCCTGAAATTATCATTCTCAGTTTACTCCTCCATTCAGCAGCAACAAAAAAAAACAGCTTCTCTGTTTCTATTTCATTTTCTGGAATTACAAAACAAATCAAGCAAAATGAACAAGGTATACATATAAATCCGCAACATTCTTGGATAATATTGAACACATCTACAGTTTTTTGGAACTAAAAAGTTTTTGAACGTTTTAAAAGTTATAAAGTGAGTTATAATAATATGGTTTTGAATTGTTTTCCAGTTCATCGTACTTCTCGCTTGCGCCACCGCTGTGGTTGCCCGTCCAGGAGCTCCATTGTCCTACAGCACTGCTGTCCACACCTCCCAGCCAATTGCTCACGCTATTGCTTCTCCAGTAGTGAGTTTAAACCTGGACGAAAGTTAAAGCATATTCCATGGTCCAGTTTTCTATATAACAATTTTTTATTTTCCATTTATTTTCAGTACCATCAACCTGCCCTTGCAGTTGCCCATCATGCTCCAATTGCTGTTCACCACGCTCCAGTAGGTTACAGTCAATACAACCCATACGCAAGTGTCAAATATACTCCCACATTACTGTCTCAAAGAAATTGCTAAGCTAATCAAGCCCCTTCTTCCCAATATCAATCATTATAGGTTGTCCACGCCGCTCCAGTTTTAGCTAAGACTGTTGCTGCTGAGCCCTTCGACCCTCATCCACAATACAACTACGGATACTCTGTCTCTGACTCCCTCACCGGAGACCAGAAGTCTGCCCACGAGAGCCGCGACGGAGATGTTGTCCAAGGACAATACTCCCTTGTTGAGCCCGATGGTGCTGTCCGTACCGTTACCTACACTGCTGATGCCATCAACGGATTCAACGCTGTTGTTGACCGTTCTGCCCCAACTGTTGTCCACAAGGCTGTTGCCACCCCAGTACGTTAAGAACCCAAAATAAGTGCCCATTTTCCTCTTATATTTACATGATTATATAATGTCTAAATTTACCTGTCTCACTTTGCCCTATTCAAAGGTCCTCCACGCCGCTCCAGTCCACGCTGTCCACCACGCCGTTGCCCCAGTCGCCCACGCCATTGCTGCCCCAGCTTATGCCACCCACCACGCCATCGCTCCAGCTTATGCTAGCCACGCCATTGCTGGACCAGCTTATGCTACCCACCACGCCATCGCCCCAGCTTATGCTAGCCACGCCATCGCTGGACCAGCCTATGCCAGCCATGGACTTGTCCACCATCTTTAAATTATTACTTAGAATTTTTTAATCAATTTAAATTAATGAAATTAGGTACCCTTATTTAAATTTTCCAAGTTCTACCTCAAGTTAGAAACAACCAATGGAGGATATCTTCTTTAGATGTTCTTCTTCTTCAAATACGCTTACAAATTCTTTTTTTAAATTCTTGATCAGAGTTTAGGATACTTTTCCCCGACTCAGTCTGTGCTTTGAACCT
>JAANSM010000997.1:0-21537 GCA_036850725.1 Orchesella villosa | reverse complement strand
TTTTCTGTTGAATCCATATATAAAAAGTAAACCGATAAATTTACCCGAAAAGGAAAAACGCGAATTTTTTTCTTTCCAAACGAAAACATTGCCGATAATTATTGGTTTTACTATAACGTCGTTGTAAACAGTTCTTTTGACAATCCTATGTGGGAACCTGTATCTGCATGCATACGAATCAATTTTACGCATTGTATATAAAACATTTGGCGTTCAAATTAGCATTTGTCCAAACTCTTTGTCGAGAGCCTTGGCAATCCTTTTCACCTGTCTACGACTACGACTAATTTGTGAGGTGACCTTCACCAATTCAATGTCTTTTATGTCTCTGTCTGTACTTAAAATTATTTTATTTTAGCAATGCTGCCCTCCAAGTTTATGAGAAGTTTCGTCATGACATGTCCAATCAGCGTATATAGTATAGGTTTCATAATACCAACTTTACCTTATGAGTTCGCGTAAAATAAAGTGTCATTGAAGTTTAGTTGCAGAAATGTTTCTTAAATAGCCGCTTTAAACAATTTCTTGTCAATGAATAAGAAGACTATTCCACATCATAAAAATTAAAGCGTCATTACTTTGAAACATTTTAAAACAATAATTTCCAGTTGTAATTTATTAAATATTCTTTGTCTTTTATTCAAACTAAATACTTGAATGATTACACGCATACCGCGAATGTGACATCATGTCACCTTTTTCTTAGAATAAGTTTGAAGAGTAAAGTTAAAAGTTAACTACACTATAAGGAAGCATAAGTATTGACACAACAACAACATATTTGAAAGTGGTAAGTAGTACAAAAATAAAGGTTACAACTTTCCACACCCATTCTTAATCCTTATTTATCGAAGTATTACGTTTATCCTCTGCTTTTTGTCTTAGAAGAGAAGCTGGACTTTCACTTGCGCCGCTACTTTTCCTTTGCTGTCGGATAACCTCGATTTGAGAAGCCTTTTTTCCTTGGGCCAGCTCTCAAAATCATGAGTTTGTTGCAGCATTTCTTTGATTGCTGTTTGGGAATTTCTGTATGTAGAGTTGATGTTATTCCTTGCAAGCGGAACGTGTATCGAGAAGCTATGCTTTGTTTGCGCTCATAATAACTTCGATTATCAGGAACAGTGGGCTTGATTCGATTTGATTCAAGTCGATCCGGAGTTACTGGAGGGGGACTTGGAGGAGGCCGTGGAGGAAGGGCTAGTTCAACTTTGCGCTCTTGAATATCTGGTTCTGGTGACGATGGCAGAGGCTCATTCAACGGTGACGGCGCCCTATATAGCGTTTGCACTGGTTCGATGAATTCTCTTGATGGCGTTGTTGACGTCCTACGTTCATGATAACTTGGTTTTATTGACACTGAAAAAGAGACGCCCCAACCGCTGCGTTTCATTTACAAAATGTAAAACGATTGAAAAATATTTATAAACTTTATCTTACGTTTCTCGCTAACTCGAGTAGAGAGGAGACTTCTCGAAGCCTGCAATTTGTGTACAGCTTCTGCAGTTTTGTTTTCATCAATTAGTTGCTTTCTGTACCAATCCGAAGTCCATCCCCAGGCAGTGTGTCTCTTATTTACTAGAATTGGAATCCTTGAGCCCTGTCCTTTTCCACCAGTGTACAGTCGGGGAAATTCTGAAGGAAAGTGGCTAAGCTGGGGAAGGGTTGCTTTATTATTCCCATGCATTAAATCTATAACTTCAGGATAAGTTTCTCCATGTGCTGATGACCACGGGGGTGCTGTGTATGATAACTGTTGGCCAGGTGGATGAGTCAATGAGACATCATCTTCATCTTCATCATCACCCTCGTCTTTTCCGCTTCTTTTCAATAGCCGTGTGTTAGACTTTCTCCGAATTCGTTTCACTTTTCTTTCCTTCAAAGTCACCCTGGTGTCGGTAGTAGTGATGATGCTTGCCGAGTGCCCGTAACTTTTTTACTAAATTTTATGACAAACATTGTTGTATTGCATGTTTTAAAGTATGAAATAAAAATGACATCGTGGTTATGCTCTTTCAATGTGCTTTATATTACATTTGTACGGCTTCAATTTGTCCAAGTACATGAGTCGTAACACGGAAAAGCAGAGGAAAACTGATGTGGAAAGGAAGAAGAGAAAAATTAAGGATCCTATTATATTAGGCAGGATGACATCCACAATCTGAAACAAGACAGTTCCAGCTGGAACAAAATTCAAATGGACTTGTAAAGAATAGCATTCAGATGATTAATGAAATTTTTCCATGAATACTTGTAATTCTTGTTTATTATGTGCATGTTGATGATGTACTACTACACTAACGTGTAAAAAGATGTACTCTTGATCGAATTATGGGAAAGACGTCTCCGGGAACTACATTGGGTGGATACTTAAATATATTACTGTCCAAAGAAGATGGGTTGCTGCACTTGGCGTTTCGAACACTTAGCATTTTATTTGAGCTGTTCAACACAGGTGATAGGTAAATCGCAATAATACAATGTACAATTTCACAGTTAATCCAGTCAAATGACATGAAATGTGAGCTGATAAATAAAAAAGTTACAATTTGTAAACGCTTTCACTGTTTTTTTAGCTTGCCAATTACCATTATCTTTTATTTGAACAAGGGCATCAGAAGAATATATGAGACATATTTTTATAAATATACATACAAATACAAACCATACAAATATGAAATACAAATAGAAGTACTTGAATGTAACTTTAGCAATTGGCTCGACACCTTCATCATAAACACATAAGGAGTGGAGTGACCCTAATATTTATAAAGTATAGCCCTGCCCTTTTCCTGTTCCAAAATATGACTTTGAACGATGAGCACAATCAAGTGCAGTAAACATTAAAGGCTGGTGTTACAAAATGTGAAATATCTTATATGATTTTATACGCAATTAAAAATAAATAGACATGAAGCTGAGTATTATAAAGAAATACACAGATACACAACCGTTGACCTGTCCTGTCATATATATCATGTTACCCCAAAAAAATTATATTTAAGTCCTTGGACGATACACCCCACATTGTTGCCTATCTCTCATTTTCACAACATTCTCAGCCGTGCTTAAACTGTTGTTCTTCTCCCATTCTTGGCACTTGTGCTCCGGTTCTTCGTGTTGTTTGCACCGGTCTAGTAGATCCAACCTTCTTATAATTTCCTCACACATCCATACCCAAATCCCACTTTCCTTTCCAGAAGTTAGGATTGTCTCACTATTTCCAGATGCCGTAGCTCCTTGAATTACCCTTGCTTCTTTGAAATGATCAAACAATACCTGTTCCCAGATGGAAACGAGTCTTCTAGGGTATTTTGTGTACTTCTTCCCATGGCACTTGGTCAGCTCTTCCTTTGTCTTCACCAACCTCACGAGTACCAAATGTCTGGCTTGAATGGGAGTTTTGAACTGCAGCAACTGAGTAAATTGCATACTCAAGTTTAACTTGTAGTCCTGAATCTGTTTCTCATCTTGTATCAACTGGTCAATCGGTTTGTTCTTGTACAAGGCCCCCTCCATCGCATCAACGTTCACAAGGCTGACCACCACAATGCAAGGTACACAGGTTCCTGGATTTGTTTCATTTATCCTGCTCTCCACCTCTTGTAGCACATTCCATGTAGCAAAGTTGAGTGACGTCACGTCCACGAGGATTGCTTTTGTATGTATGAAAGTTTTACTATCATTGCCAGTGACATATTCCTCACTCCCATTATTGAAGAGGACAACTTTAGTACAAGATTTTATCTTCAGTTTCTCATTGTTGGTGTCCACAATCGTGAGCCGATCTTCCTCCAACGTTTTATTCACTGCAGACCAGACAAAGTGCGGAGTGAAATAGGATTGAGTTTCCAATGGAAAGTGAGCAATGAACGTAAAAAGAGCAATCAAAAGGAAATAGGGTAATTTGGATGGGGATTAGCAAACTGTTCTTGTTGATTGTACTTGGGTGCTTCATCATCATGATGATGGGTGATGAATTGAGTTGCGAGTTGCTTTGAAAGTGAAAGACTGACTGATTCAATGGATGAGAAAAAAGGTAAGAAAACAAACCTAGTCTATTATTCCCTTTCCCAGCCCACCTTCCTCCCAACTCAAGTAGGTAGTCACCACTTTTCTTTTTATGTGTGGTGAAAAGACGAAAGTTTCATTGCTTTTATCCATCAAAGCTGTAATGTTCTTGGTGAACAACGGAGCAGCGGAGAATGCCAGGTATGAAATGAAGTAAGAAAATATGTATGTCGTATTTCATAAAGTATTTAACCTGTCAACCTCGTATTTCTTATTTTTCCTCACAGCTTTCTCCAAATACACTCATACATATGTACGTACAGATAGCATGGATTCAATAATACTACATATTACATACAGCAACTGTAGAATAATGATAGGCTGGACGTGGTTGAAGTAAACCTATGGGATTACACGCAACCCAGCAAATGCATTATAAACCACGTAACTTACCAAATCCCCACGTAACCCACCGAATCCCCACGTAACCCACCAAATCCCCACGTAACCCACCTAATCCCCTCGTAACCCACAAAATCCCCACGTAGCTCCCCAAATCTCCACATTACCCACCATATCCCCACGTAACCCACCAATCATCAACTTTGATTTGTGACGTGGACAGACATTGCCATTAGTGCTGTGAAGGGTTCCTGTCGAATATTTCATAATCATACATGTATTCTTCACTATCTCCGTAGAACAAACAAAATAGCTTTTTATAACACTAAATAATCCACTACGTTAAATGTGCACTTAATCTTATGCTGTTTCTAGTTTTATAATTTAATTTGTTCGTGTAATACATTGTCAAATGGCATCCATACATGGCAGTCAAAATAAATTGTGTTCCCCCATGTATTTGATGGGTAGGGGTCAGGTATTAGGACGGATGTACGAAAATACCAAAAAGGGGGGTCTTTCCATTAGTACACCAATCCCCATACTAATCGCCATTAAACTGTACATGTTAATGGCTAGCCTAACAAAATCTAACCAAACCTCTTAATTTTTTAAGTTATCCACCAATCCTCATACTCAATGTATGTTAGTCGTATCATAGCATTGGTGTTCATTTCGAACCAAAGTCCCCCCCTCTTCCTATTTGTACACCCGTCCTAATACCCTACCTCCCATAGGTATACTTCAACCACTGTGATACAACCGCTTGCTCCTACTCGACAAGGACAATGACAATGTCCAATATTATTTTATATTAGAAGGAAGAACGGTTACTCCTTTCTCTCTCTCAGTCAAATTCAGCATAACCATCCATACTGCATGTCCGCAGTGAGCCCATTATCCCAATTCAATAATTAATTCATAGGATGGGCAATCCAATGACAAACATGAGCATATGCCGCTCTTTGTCGTTACTCCATAAAGCTAAGCAAAATAAGCCTTGTATTTTGGATTATATAAGGCGATGGAGTGAATAGGCAATGAAAAGGGAAAGATATAATATGCAAGATTTTGCTTCTGCATACCAATTTAAGCTCTCCTATTCTATCTATCCATTTTCCATGCATAACAAAGTAATAATGTGACGGACCAAATTGGAGTGAGCAACAGACACTGGCCAGGCTTGGCGTAGAATGTAACTTTTGTAGCAAAGCAGATTATCATTGCGAGAGAAAGTTTTATAGTATTTTCCTCTGCTGGACTTAAGTCAATTAGGAATACATATGTACGTTACGTTGAGTTGGTATTTCACCATAATACATACGATTCCCAATTCTACTAGTTACAGCTCCAAAAGACATTAGTTCATTTTTCATGTGTCGTAATCCTTATCCCCGGGAACGGGGGTCATAGTATTGCGACATAAAAACTGAATGGAGTTATAAAAGACATAGGACGACACACCTCTATGTATTTAACAAATTATTCTCTTTTTGCTAGGAAATAAATGTCTAATGTTCGTGGTCTCCCCATTTGCTCATCGAAATAATGCCCTTCACTAGACTCCCCTGTGACACTCCGCTTTCATTACATTATTGGAGCACAAATGGAATGAATTAGGTAAGCAAAAGCAGTATGCGAAACAAAAAAAGTACTTATTAGGGAAGTAAACAAGTTTTGGTAATACAGAGAAAGGAGATAATAGAAAATAATATTTTTTTAGAGTGCTGAGCTGACCGATCGACCATTTTCCATGATTAACGAAGTAAGTTTAGGTAGGACATTGTTAACATACTAGTTATTCTCTTTTTACCCTCTTCAGAACACAATAGCTAGTCGCAGATCGTAAAAAGTAAGTATTGTTTGGTAAGAAAGGATATTGTATCGTTCTGCATACTCGGAGGAATATTGCATTGAAAATGGGAAAGCTCAAAACGAAGTGTTTGCATCATCCATTATGAATGACATGTGATTTTATTACAGAAACATGAAAATGTTGATATGAGTAAGTGCAATGGACTGAAAGTCGGTTGGAATGTGCGTATCAAACGTGAAAGTGGTGGATAAGAGAAAGTGAATACTAGCTTGCAAGCACTCTCTAAATTGTGTGTATGTTTCTATGTTATATGCATTATGGTATGTGCCAGCATACAAAAATGTAGCATATCATGCAGCTTTTTTTTGAAATTGCATATCGATACTTTCCGAAGAACGCCAAATATGCCAATGAAGAAAGTGAACAATCTGCTTCATTTCGGTTGTCTTGAAATCGTAGAGAGTGTTTTTATTCCTTCTAAGAACTCTTTTGAGACACTAAAAATACACAATTTACATACATAAATACCAAGCGTCAAATTGCAACTGAAATGAACGATTTGCTCACCAGCTAACTGCATTTTTTATGATTTTATGATGAATATAAATAAATAAAATCGAAATTAAGTTAACAAGTAAAATTAAACATAAATAATTAACAATTCCCTAACATTGTATTAGAGACTTTCTGGAATTGCTTTTTGAAAACGAAACATAACAATCCACTCCTGAGCCTGAAACACAAGGGGCTAATTTTTGAATTTGATAGAATGTGTTAAACATTTTACTTTACACTTCCAAATGCAGAAACATTTTTGACCCAGCGGAGCCAACGTACTTTTCCTCGTTTCCTCTAACTGACAACATTTCCGATGGTAGAAGAGGACCCTTTCGTTCCTTCCCAACAGGTGCAACGAGCCAACTAGAGCTGTTGCAATTGTTGCAAGCTAAAAAATAAGAAAAAAACCAATGTACATTATTGACATTATATTTATATTGCTGAATCATTTATCTCGAATCAATAACGCTTGCAAATGCCAAACGTGAACTAAAAGCCTCTTTCACTTCTAATCTGATCTTTACGACAGCAAATAGCTAATAAAAATGTTCACTTACAGTGTTTTGGAAGTCTGTCTAAAGACATGGTCCTGTTTCCACAGTCTTTACATTTGAAGAAACGCTTCTTTGCTTTCACCACCCTTACTTGATGCATTTGCTCCTTACAAAAGTCAGATTGGCTTAGAGCCACGTATTTACACTGTCGGCACATGACAGCGTTTGTTTCAATAGAAAATGTATTCAGAAGCTTATTTTCCAATGCTTCTTTCTTCTCCAACAGTGAGAATTTTTCGTCTAGTTGAATATCATCCAGCTCGTGATCGTGGGCAGATTTGGCATTTAAAATTTTCTTAAAATCCTCCGAATCAAAGTCAAACTCGACTTCAATTTGAGCATTTTTGGAGTTGGAACGTTTCTTTGAAGGGCCAGGTTTTTGGGAAGACTGGCTACCTCCATCCGCCTCCAGTTTTCTCTTCTTGTTGGCCACCGCATTCGGATCTGCTTTAGATAACGGGCCATTTTGTTTCACAAACGCCAACGCCTTTTGCATACTAGTAACTTTCGCTCGAGACATTGTTAATGTTGCCAACTGTGTACTTTTATGATTTGAGGTCATGTCCACTTGATCTTTAGGGGCATTTTGTAGCATGAGAAACTGCATGAAGTTCCTACTTGCTGCGTTTGGGTTATTAACAATGGAAGTTGTTATGAGGTCACTCACTGCAGAGTTTGCAGGAGCTCCCTTAACTACTTTTGAATTTTTTTCTTGAGACTGGGAGTCTGATACTTCAAATTCTATCGAGGGCTGTGAATTAGAATCCAACATTTGTAACAATTCTCGATCTTTATCAGTCAAATGCTTAGTTTTCTTAGGATTTAAATCCAATGGTTTTTTGACGAGAACAGGAACTGGTTCTTTCTTTAATAGAGGATGGTCCCCTCCACCATTTTTGATAAACGTTACGGTGTCAGGATTACCAAATTTCAACGGATTCTTCTTCATTTCATTGGATCCCCCTTGTAACGACATTCTCGAGCTGTATGTGGGTCTAGCAATAGTAGCAGTTTTCCCCCCAAAAGATTTATTTGTGTCATACATAGTTGATGTTCCAACTGGTCCTCTTCCAAAGTCAGCCACCACAATTCCTTGTTGCTTCAATGATTGTTGACTTTCTCCAATGAAAGATTTATTTGGAAATAAACCAGTCTTAGCTGCTTTTCCGTTTTTACTTGCGCCAATGTTCATCTTTTTTAACTCAGAACTTGCATGATGCACACAATACGAACACTCCCACGTATTCACAACATTACTACATTTGTTACCATCTTTCTTTTTCGATTTACAGTAACCAAAATCATTGGCCGTAGCGATAAACCTCACTTGGCCAGCATTGTTGATTGAAAATTTAATTGCTCCACTGGAGGCATCTTGCATAACCGCAGGTGCTGTAATATCAATAAGCGAGCCAACAGGCATTGCCGTCAAACTTGATGCACTGCTGGAAGAGCCAAATAGAAAGACGCTATACTTTTTGTCCAAGTCTTTGAGATCGTTAAGCTCCCAAATACTATAGTCATTTCCTTTTGCACTTTTCCGAACCCCTGCAGTTTTCTTTGTGAGCACTCCACTGACCCAAAACATTTTGCAGTCCTTGCCCTTTCCACGATACCAAAATGAAAATGTTTGCAAACTGACGAACTCCATCCCTATGTTCCTTTCCTTCAAAACTGCTTCCGCTGTCACAGTCTCATCAAAGAAGATACTTATTGTACTTTTTACTATCCGAACTCTACTATATGGATCTATAATGGCAAGCCCTGCATTCGGTTTATAAGGCACGTTGTTATCTCGATTTATTGCTTTGCTCAGCTCGAACTGGCCACCCCCACGATTACTAAAAGAAGTTGAAGGGCTTGCGATTTTAGAATCAGAAAAACGAGATGAGGGTGTTGTAACGGGGGATGCTCCCAGGTCCAGCTTCTTTTTAGCGGTGGATGATGATGATGATGAAGTTGATGCCAAACCTAGTTCTTTCACATCACGTTTATCTGGACTCCCAAAAACGTCTTTAAATGTCAGCTCTTTCAAATTTTTAGACTGGGACGATGTGCCACTAGGATTATGACTTTTTAAAGGGCTAAGACTTAGACGACTACAAGATGGGTCAGGAGCTCGAGGATCATCATCGGGTTCATCATCATACTCAAAATCCTCTTCCATGAAGGTAAGTAATTCATCCATGATGGTCTGCAGAAGATGGATAAATTGATTATGTTAAATGGTTGTGGCTGTCACCAACACGTGCCCAAGCAATGGCTGGTTTGGATTACAATAAAATTGTTGCTGGAAATCGGAGCTATTCCATAAATTCAAGAGTGTGCCTATATGCCAATAAATACACAATTTTATGAACACATTCACATTTTCAATTTTATTTGGGAAAAATGCAAACAATATGTAAGCGTAATCATCGTAATCATTGGCAAATTATATTAACACATACCAGTTCTAGTGATTGTGGTTAATTTGTATGTACATT
Source organism: Orchesella villosa (assembly GCA_036850725.1). Classification (NCBI taxonomy): domain Eukaryota; kingdom Metazoa; phylum Arthropoda; class Collembola; order Entomobryomorpha; family Orchesellidae; genus Orchesella; species Orchesella villosa. The sequence continues at coordinate 11,713 of JAANSM010000997.1, read as the reverse complement.
AATTTTACTTAAATATTTCAAATGCACCAAAAGGGGTCTCATTTCCACAAACACAAAATCACAAAACTAAAGAAAAAATGTAAGACACAATCAGGAAAAGACTCAAGCCCGCTTGTATTCTGTTTTTCCTCTTCTTTATAGTAAACTTTGTTTCAGAATGTTTTGTGTTGCTCATGTATAGTATTTGCCGCTGTTGTTGATACACAAATGTTATACATAAAGAAGATTTTGTATATTTTTCCTTATGGATATGTTTAAAGTACACATACCTTCATGTGAGGTTTCAGTAAGTAGTATAAAGCTCAAGAAGCCCCTTCTGCATCAGCCGGATATCTTGAACAACACGTGTAAATGCATTTTGCGTTGTTTGTGACCCAGGTGTGTCAATTTACAATAATTTTGGTTAGCTCGTAGTACATTTACGTTCTTTTCACTTGTCAGTTGTTAACAGTGTCATATTATTGTTAATTATAACAGTTACTTTACCGTTTAAAAAGTTTCGTTTGGTCAAGTTTCTTTTAGTTTGAAGCTACGATTGTGAGGTCAAACGATGGGGAAAGTGTCAGCAAAAAAGCCAAAAGGAGTCAAGGATAAAACGGGATTTAAACAGTCAATGCGTTTGGAACATGCCAAGTTTGGTCAGCATTTGCTCAAAAATCCACTAATTGTAGATGGGATGGTGGAAAGGGCTGCACTTCGAAGCACTGACACCGTTCTTGAGGTAACTTTTATTATTAGAATATTTAAAAAAAAACTTATTGTAGCGCATGTTAAATGTCTTGTCCACTTACAATTTAGGTCGGTCCTGGTACTGGAAATTTAACCATCAAGCTTCTTCCCAAAGCGAAAAAAGTAATTGCGTATGAAGTTGACCAGAGGATGGTTGCAGAAGTTATTAAACGAGCAAGGAATGCTGGAATGGAGAGGAAATTAGAGGTGATTGTTGGAGACATTTGCAAATCAGGGGACTTACCCCCTTTTGATATTTGCGTGGCTAATATCCCTTACCAAATCAGTTCACCATTGGTGTTTAAATTACTCTTGCACAGGTACAAAAATGTTTCATATCCTGGTTTTTGTGACCTGTGGTAGATTGCTGATGTTTCAGGTTACTAAAATTAAGTATTTGAATTTATTGTTACAGACCAGCGTTCCGTTGTGCTATACTAATGGTCCAAAGAGAATTCGCTCAGAGATTAGTGGCCCAGCCTGGGGATAAATTATATTGCAGACTGTCAATCAACACTCAGCTTCTTTCTAAAGTTGAGCACTTGATAAAGGTATTATTTTTGAGGCCTCCTTTTTGGTCAAATGCTTTCATTGAGTTGTAATGTGAATGTGATGTGATTATGTATTATGTATTTCATGTTATTACTTCGCATTCGCAGGTCGGAAAAAACAACTTTAGACCTCCGCCAAAAGTAGACTCCTCTGTCATTCGTATAGAGCCCAGGTTCCCACCTCCACCACTGAATTTTGGAGAATGGGATGCCCTCACAAGAATAGCGTTTTCGAGGAAAAACAAAACTCTCCTCGCCAACTTCAAAACTGCTGCAGTAATCGCTAGTTTATCTCGAAATTACGCATCAACCAACCCTCATTTGATTCAATCCAGTGTTTCTGTTGTGCCTGCCCAAACCCACCAAGTAGGCCACACGCCCAAAGTTTTGATTAAACCAACCCCATCGTCCAGTAATGATAAATCAAGTGGTTTCATGGACTTCCAACAATTGGAAAAACTTGTTATGGATAAAGTAGAGAAATGTGTTGGTTAGCATCAAGTTTAATGACAAGAGAGCACGAAGTCTGGATGTTGATGATTTTATTAAACTCCTTGTGGAATTCAACAAAGAAGGAATTCATTTTGTATGAAAATAAACGCTCACGAAAAACGCACTTTTTTATATATTAAAATGAAAATATTGTTGTTTCCGTTTATTCATTGAACGAACCATTTTGGTTAATTGAAAGACTACACACCTTTCAACATGAAATTACGCTAAAATTCTCGAAAAGTATTATATAATTATGACATGGCAAAGTTATCACTGAAAAACTCTTTAAAATATAAATTATTAGCATTACCACTTATATAATGTCTAGTTTAAAATTTGGATGAAGGCGATGACGCTAATTCGATAAGATAAATTAAAATTACGACTCGCATTGCTGGATTTCGGAAGCTTGTTTTGTACTCTTAAAAATTGTTCTTTGCAATGCTTTGAATCACTCGACTCTTAAACCTAATCTAATCGTTAAAAATTGCAGCAGCTATTCTTCTTCGTATTATTGGAGGATTAGCCACTGATTGAGAAGTTGGTTGAGCTGTTTTGGTCTTTAACATAACCGTTGCTTGTTCTTTTGCCTTTTCGCCATCATAACGAACCTCCCTAAAACGGGCTTGCTGACTAGTACCCTCAGTTTGATGGTTAGTGTTCAATCTCTCAACGTTCTGTTCGTGTTGATTACCAACATCATAAGAAGCCTTCTCTGATAATCTTTTGTCTCTTCCTAAAGAATTTATATCATTTGGAACGTTTCTATGCTCTAATTTTTCATCGTTATTGTTATTTCTGTCCTGACGGCAATAAGTTGGCAAGGGTGGTTTAGAATTTGAACTTGAAGTGCTTTTCCTCGCTTTTACCTTAAAATCTGGAGCTGCTCCGTTTGCTTCTCTTCCAATATCAAATGTTTCCATTGCTGTCTGACTATCTCCACCAGCAGAAATAGTACTTTTAGTTGGGGATGAAATGAAAGCGTTATTAATTCCGCTTCTCAACATGTCAATCACATCTTCAACGGATTCTAAATTATACTCTCTGGAGTCTGGACGTTTCATATATTGATTTTCGTTTTGGTTTGGAGAACGATGTCCTTCTTGTTCAACAAGATGCTGTTTCATTAAGCAATTTCTTCGAAATGCAGCTGGCGGTGCAGAATTTCTGGTTGGAGATGAATGTTGATCATTTCTATCATGAAGTCTGCTAGATACCCCTTTTAAAAGTACCCTTTCTGCTACTTGCAATGGATCTACTATAACCGAGGACGCTTCTGAACAAGATTGGCTACTGCGTCTTGCCATATGACGCTCTTTGGAGGAATACCTAGAGTTGTCTTCTGAATTTGAATATGGCCTCAAAGCTTCAGTATATCTTGAAATGTCAGGGAACAACACGGGGAGGGACAGATCCGTCTGGATACCTTGATCAAATGAGCGTACAGAAGAAGATCCCATGCTGAAAACTGAAGTCTCAGATTTTCTCGAGGAGACGTCTATGTTTTGTTGGACTGTCATTGCTTTCCTCCTGATAACCCGGGTGTGGTACATTATTGTAGCTTGGACGAGGCTGCGCTATTTTCACTGGTGCATCTTCATCTTTGTTGCTGCTACTAATGAATTTCGCATCTACTTTTACAAGTAGCTTTCCCTTTTTAATCCCTTCGATTGGATCCTGGACATCCAGCCACTGTAAATATGAATAGAAAATTGTACAGCGTACATAATTATAAATATTCTGCAATTTTTATTGTCCTTTCTAAAAACAGTTGGCAGAATGTTTGTTGAATATGATTACCTCAACAGTAGGATTCAAATTTGCATTCTGGAGTTGCTTATCAATATGAAGAGTTGACATTCCTAAAAATTTCTTATCCTTATCTGGGAGGGTGTTCTCTTCCCAGGCTTCTATAAATACTATCGTTTCTCTTCCATTCAAGCCAAGATACTGTTGAATCATTGGTAAGCGAGGCATTTTTATCTTCGTGACTTCTGAAGGGACATCCAAATGAGCCCACCACGATTTTATCCGATACCGTAATTTATATCCATTTCGGATGACAATGGAAGACGCCAAAATTTCTATCGCAATATCCACCATTCTTGCCAACTTCAAATAGTTACGACATTCAGCATTCGAATCCTTATTTTGTGACAAATATTTTACCATAAGATGTAAGTTATTGTTAGTTTGTTACGTACAACGTACTGAACACAATTACAATAAGTCATGAGCTGATTGACTGGAAGATTTTTGGATGAAGTGAACTGCTGACTACTGTGGAGACTTGGTAAATTACAAATCCTAATTTGTCTTCCAATTTTTCATGTAACATGTAAACATACATTCCGAAATGTCCATCTCATGTCTAATTCGAAATAATTAACTTAGGAAAGAATTACATTCGATAAGAAATAAGTTAAAATGCAATGCAGCTAAAAGTGAATTTTTAGCACACGCGGAGCTGTATACCTATCGATGATTTGAGAACTGAAACTTTTGATGGCATAAAATCCATTCCCCATTTACTTTCAAGGGTTTTTTTATGTATGAAAATCAAACAATCACAAATACAATCTAGCACATTCAACATTAGAACAGAACAGATATTATGTGCATTGTAGATACTTACGATTGTAGTTAATGCTATTGAACTCTTTGGGTGAAGTTAATATAACAATTTAGGTATAAGTTCCACTTGCTTTTTGAATGTTATACAAAGAATGTAAAAGATACCTTAATTTTGTTTATGTATACACTACAGTGCACAATATATGCATAATATGTATTTCTTGTGTTTGTATTTGTACACATTCAACATCGTGTTTGTGAGTGACTATTGACTGTTTCCTTTTTTCATACGGTTCATGGTTCATCATTTGGAAACTACAAGTATACCGTAATCCAACTAATATAAGTAACCCGGTATACGAATACGAGTATGTATCTATGTAAAGCTGGACGCTGAACGAACCAAATTCGGTTTTCATATAATGCCAAGCATTTGATTGAAGGGATTATTTTAAAGCATTCGCAAATACAATTTTCTGATGCAGAATTTGACGACTAATCAGATTCCGCTGTCAAAAATACGAAGACTTTATTCAAAGTAGCGTTTATACTGCTTTGAATGCAAATAACCATTTCAATTAACGTGCTTCTTTTTCCTACTTTTTGCCATTTTTCACCAAGTTAAAATGTTTTTTAACCCGCAGTCATTCCTATATTATAGAGCGTCAAATTATTTCTTGATTGGTGTATGAATCATGTATTTTTTGGTAACGGCACAATGTCCGAAACGAAACAAAGTTCAACAACTTTTGTTAAATTTTAAAATTCACTTTACTTCTGCAGTTTGTTAGCAGAAAAGTTTTGACTTTCGGCTTACTGTTAGTGAGTTCGGCTTACTGTTAGTGAGAGAGCAAAAAAGTTTCGGCTTTCGGGTTACTTGTCAAATCCTCGATCAGACTGCGTACATCAACATCATCTGACAAGGCACAAGGCAAGGCCAAAAGTGCATAACATAAAGTGCACAACAACTCAAAGCACGTTTTGTGTATAAACTAAATTACTTTCTATTATATTGATAGTATTGATATCCGTATATCTCTAATCAACAATTTGTAATTGAATGTACATTGTACATAAGTTGTTGAAGTAGTTGAGTTGAAGTTTAGAGTGAAATGAACATATTTAGTGCGTACTTTTCTGAAATCAGATGTAAACACGAAGATTTAAATCACATGGAAGAGTAAAGGATATTATCCGAAATGTTTACACGATTTTGTAGTTTTAGTCGTCACTTCGCCAGTAGAAATAATTATTTTCTGCATATAAACGGTTAGGAGGATCGAATACTTTGAAGACTTTTAACTATACAAATAACAAGCGAGAAGTATAATTTCAGAACACTCAACATTCAAGGAACTATTGTTGTGCAACAAATAACAATCAAATAATTTTGAACACGAACAACGAATATGAAGTAGCTTCCAAACAATTAATAATTTCTAGTTTTGAGTTATCTACATCGGTTAAGTACTTTGATTGATAAAAACTTTGTATTTGAAAACGTAAATTACGAACTGTTCGGACTTCGGAGTGTATACCTAACTTGCCGCATCAGTTTGAATCTACCGAGCCTTAAAAATGTCGACGATAACCTTGTTGAGATTATATTTAAGAATGCAAAGAATGCCCAGGCTCCCACTACCTTGCATTGGAAATGCTGGTATTCTTTATAACTCTCCATTGCTGGATAGAAATAGATGGATTCTGAAGGCGGAAGCTGAAAGTTGTACCGGCTCGCCAGAGTTTATTAAATCATCATCAGCTTTTAGAAAGGGAGCCTTTGGTGGTTACAAGTACGCACACAATCTTTAATCAATTCAGTACTTTTAGTGATGTAGTAGATCAAAGTCAATTAGGATTGCTTTTTTTTAAGTATGCAATAGTCACGCAGAATGATTCTAATATTCATGTTTTAATTTATTTTGTACAGATTCAGATTCTACTCAACCTCAGTGACTGTTGAAGATATAAAGAAGGCAGAAAAGGAACGGGAAACCAAAAATAAATTCAAGCTAAAGACAGCGCAAACAATTAAAATAATGCTGGTGTCTGAAACGGGTTCACTTACTGCTGTCACATTGGACGAAGCTAATAAAATTGCTAAGAAAAAGGGATTGCATTTAGTTCATATTCAAAACGAACGGGAGAAACCTGTGAGGACGGAAAAGGAGGTTTATAAACTGATTTCGAAAACAGCCAATTTGGAGGAAGATGAAGGTACGATAAGCACGCGGTACTTTATTTCTAATATCATGCTAATGTGATGGCAGTTGCTCAATTTTATGTAGATTGAATGAATATGGTGTGGAATTTTAAATAACGTTAACAGACTTAGGCACAGACGACACGAAACCCTACGAACGAGAAAAGACAAAAGATAAGCCAAAGGATTTGAAGACATCTCTCTTTAAAAGTAACATTGGTGAACATGACGCTGCTTCTAAAATTAATGTTATGAAAAAATGGATTCAAAAAGGACATCGTGTTCGAGTAGAGATTGGACAAGCAGGGGATAGGGGCGATGCTGTGAGTAACCCATCTTGGATGTTTTAAAAATATGTAAATTTCTATACCTTTGCAAAATCGATACGCTAAAATAAGTTTGATGACTGGGATTTTTCAGTTTCAATAATTGTGTGTGATATAATTTGATAGGAAACACTTTTCAAAACGATTGAGAAGCAAATGGCCGAAGTAGAAGGACAAATTCAACAAAAAATATCCAAAGGAAATACAATACGCTTTTATATTGGTCCACCTAAAAAGTCTTCTGTAAGTAAATCCGTGGCTGCTGATGTTAGCAAAGAAAAGACGAAGCATAAAAAGATTGACGATAAGGACAGCAGTAGTGATGAGGAATTAACTGAAAAGAACGTTCATACCTCCTAAATGTGCCTTAATTTTACATAAGCGTTGTTGACCTCTTCCTGCTAGTCTCCTAAAGCAAAAATGTTCTTTTGTTGTGTATTGAATCGGTTAAGTTTGTTTCTAGTGTATGATGCTTAAAATGTTAACGAACGTTTGAAAGGGATAATAAGAAATAATAAAGGTAGTTAGCACTGAACTTAAGGGGTATTGATGGGGTTTTATTACTTGCACGTTGTGCTGCAGTGAGCACACTCAAGTTGTCTAAGTCAACCTGATATTTTATACAAAAAACGACTGTAGTACATAGTACATCAGAATATATTATTATGCAATATTGCAATGTATTTACCAAAAAGCAGATCATTATTCTTTTGTTTCAGGGTGTCAATTTCGGTCTTATTGTGGTGTTATAAGCGTTAGCGTTAGGACATACTACGTTGTTATGAAAAGGTTTCATCTATCATAACTTATGACTTACGACACAAAACCTTTTCAGCCGCTGTTCTACCATTTCCCAAACAAAAGCGAATTCATCATTTCAGCCCCGTTTAACTTGGAAAGTTGGATGTGCCACGATCATTTTTTCATTAATAGAAATGTTCTTTCATAACTAGCAATCAATTCCATTTACGTTTCGTTTTTCCAATATGCAGAAGAGAAGAGAAAATAATATCCATTCATTTTTTAAACCAATTTAATTTCGTCCGTAATTTACCTCGAGTTTGAAATGACAATCAGCGTGGAACCGTTGGATCTTTATTAGAAGTTCACTGATGATGAAATGTGTAAAAATGTAAAAATTAGTATCTGTAATCTGGCAAGCGACAAATTGGATGTCGTACGTTACCCCAAAGTTGAAACATTCTGAAACTTCTTCAGAACCAGGTTTTATTCTGATTGCAAATTTATTCAACGTTAAATATTCTGATGAGAGAAACAATTATGTAAATGACTATGTCTATACAGACATTGCAACCATTACATTATTATCATTTATCATACAAACAGCCAATGTTTAAACAATTAAGTTGGTTGAATTTTGTCCAAACATTTCAAAAAACAATGGATTCATAGCCTCAGCCCATTTGGCATAACCTGCGGCAGTTAAGTGGTAGTAAATCGTCAGTGTAAAGCTCTGTAACAAAATCATTTCCTCCGCGATAGAAGTGCTCCTTCATGTCCAAGAACCGAGTTGTGTCTCCATTATCCAATACTGAAATCATGTCATTAATATTTGAAGTGCGAATGGTCATAGCTTCATTGGTCCGAGGTAACACACCTCAAAAGCAAGATTTTCATGTCGGGTAACCGTGCTTTCAGTTCTTGTACATTAGCTGCAACGCCACGGGCAATATCTGTGTCATTGTTGGCACCCAGGTTGTTAGTTCCAATTTTTAAAACTGCAATTTTCGGCGAGAGATTTTGGACTTCTCCATTTACAATTCTCCAAAGGACGTGCTCAGCGCGGTCGCCTCCAATTCCGTAGTTTGCTGTACCCAGTGGGACGTAAAAGTCCTGAAATGTTGGGTTTCCTGCATTGTCCCACCCATCGGTGATGGAGTCTCCGTAAAATAGAACGTTAATGGATCCAGCATTATCGAGAGTGTTGTTCACAAAAGAGTCATGACGGTCAAGCCACGATTGCTCCGGACGAGGTGCTGGATCATACTGGTGGAGCAGCTAGAAAAATGTAATGAAAGAATGTACATTCTTTCTTGGATGGAACATACATAATAAGCTTTAGATTACTTTTAACTTTAGGATTTTTATAACTTACCAAATGCTACAGCAAAAACGACCAGCAATGCTACTAATGAGGAATGCATCTTCAAAAAGTATTTATTTAAGACGCGAGTTAAAAATAAGATTTTCTATATTAAAAACTGTTGGAACACTTTTGGTCGTTTCGGAACTCTGCAACTTTACGTAGTCTTCGTTGAACAATGCATGCCTCATCACGATTGTTAGTTATATATATACTCATCTTGATTTAATGCCTCATAACTTTGCGAATTTCGACTTGTCAAAGTCAATACTCTTGAAATGATATTTACTGTCGCAGATTTAAGTATGTCATCTTATCACCTTTAGGTGAGATCGCATCATTTCAGATCGTAGGTAAGTAGTAGCATTATCAATTTGATGAGGCACACCCACTAAGCATTTGGAAAATTCTTAAAATCCCCCACGTTGTGAATTCCATATTATCCCTTCTTCATTTATGAATTAAATGGAAAGGAGATTGTTCCTCATCGTTGAGTTAATCGGACATGTATGTTTACCTGAATTTTTGTAAAATGTGAGGTTGATGATGTAAGATAAGAGAAACAAACGATACGAAAGATAGGATACGAAGCCAAAGCGATATGAAATATGAAACAAACGTCATGATGACTGATCACTGATCGACTGATTTCAAGTTTCACATCAGGCTGCTGTCATATGAAAAAATACAAAGGTGACAATTTATGCTTATCTTGTCAAAATTGTTATAAATTTTAAATTCGCTGTGTAAAATTTGCCATAATATCCGTACTTGGAATGCATATTATATAAATGGTATAAGAAAGGACTAGCAAATATATATGCCAAACCTGAAAGTTTGCAGGGCCTGGCGAGGTCTTTACCAAAAGCAAAAACCAGAAGCTTCTTGTTCTTTTCATATTGACTTGACATTTGACGGGTTTGAATCCATTCGTATTGGTTTCCAGATTTCAGCTCATGTATGTTAGATTCGATGTCAAGAATTCTATTAGAAGCAGTAAATGTCAAGCTGACGTCATTCTTGCATCCAGCGTAAAATACACAACGTTACTTTCTGCTAGCGTGCTAACAGAGTTCCATTCCATTTTATGTAGCTATAATCCGTTTCCAGAGTAGGTATCATATAAGTTTTTTTAGATATAAAACCTGAATTTACATTGCAACGTGCTTACACACAGGAACTTTTTTTATATATACTGCTGTGTGCTGGTACATGTACGTTTTGTATGTTTCAGTGTTTGTTCATGCCATTCTGTTGGTAACACACGTTAATGTATACTGGATACCTAAATACATGTTTCAGGCGCAGCCACATATGATCATGAAGACTTTTCCTTGCTCCTTTTGTAACCCTTTCTACATGCTGTTTCGTTCCTCCAGATGAATCCGTGAATCCCGTCTGTAGAATCTGCTGTCACAAAATAGCTATTATTGCCTATTGTACATATGTTTTAAGGTTCTTTTTCTTGCTATTCTTTAACAATCTATTGAGCGTTCCTCTAATAATTCTAATACTGAACACTCTCCTTTCACGTGCTGCTAGCTATCACACGGAAACTCAGACAGAAGCCGTTTCGATCTATTAGCAAGCTGACAAAATCATCTGTACACTTTCACTGTGCAGTGTGTACTTCAAATTTACTGCAAAAGCATTACATTTTTAGGAGGAAAAGATTCCTATAATAGCTATCACACGGAAAGTCAGACAGAAGCCGTTTCGATCTATTAGCAAGCTGACAAAATCATCTGTACACTTTCACTGTGCAGTGTGTACTTCAAATTTACTGCAAAAGCATTACATTTTTAGGAGGAAAAGATTCTTATAAATATTTTAAGAAGTGGTCATTGTTTTCACATTCAGTTCTGATTTCTCCTAATTCACTGCAGCAGTATTTGTCACTAGCCCATGCCCATGACCATCAAGTTCTGTATGCTTTAGAGGAAAAGTCGTTTTAGTATCTACTCTCAGAACCTTCAAACAAAGATTATATGGAAAGAAAAACGTGACCTTCAACTAAAAATAAGGTTTGAAGTGAATGTGCCTCTCTAAATCTAAAAGTTCTTTGCAGAATCGCGTGTAGCGCTTCCTTCTCTATAAAGGGTAATTGCAACTTTAGCAAAGAATAATTTCCACCTTATTTTACCTCGACTAAATCCAGGTAAGCAGTTTACTTCTATTTGTAAATCTAGTAGGATTAATAAATTCAATTATTCACACAATTTCTCATTCAATGGCATTTGAACACATTGGCATTTCTACCAAAATCTTCATTCATTCTTCTATGAGAGCCTTGAGCGAATTAAGCAAAAGCTTTTCTCTTATTTTCATGTCATCCTTCACCCGACCCGAATTTTTCAGACATAATAATTCAGAATGAACTGAAAACTGTGTTAGTATGTTGTGCACAATATAAAATGAAGTAATGTAGGAAGGATTCACAAAAACAACATTATGAAAATGATTGCCTACATGAAAGGGGAACTAGGAATTCTCTCGAACCTCGAACCTTGTAAGGGCCATGTCAAAAGTGATTCATAGATGTATATGTATAAACGTTAGGCACCACAGAAGGTAACTGCTACAATTTACATTTACAATGCGTCATGCACCCAAGTTCAATATGAAAGTATACATGTGATTGTGATATTTTTAAGAATACTCGCCCAAAGCTGAAAGCTGCCGTACAAACAGAAATGCCACACATGAATGTAGGGAACAAGTATATGAACAT
>JAANSM010000996.1:0-21539 GCA_036850725.1 Orchesella villosa | reverse complement strand
AAACTCCGTAAACAACAAAAGTGGATATATTTCGTATTTAAAGACTGAAAAAAAATGAAGTTATATTATCCGTCAGAAGCTGTCAGATATTATAGGACATCCTATAAACAGTGCCTTGACGAAGTCATTAGTGCACATATGCTGCTAGATAACAAAAACAATAAGAGAGGCGGTGGTATATAAATATAACTTATGTCACAATTTTGTTTGTCCTAATATACGGATATTTATGTTCTAAAATGAAACAGGAGAATATCAGCAACCACAATAGATATTGAACCAAACGACCGCCCGACAGATATGGGATCCAAACTTTTAGCTCATGCCATGCCACAACCAATAGCCAACTTCCTCCTTTTCTCTCTAGAGCTGACAACTTATAGTAACTTTCGCAAGGAGCATGGATCCATATTCTCTTTCAAGAGTAGTAGCCATATAGATACATTTAAAGACGTGCATAATGTATGTTTTGCTAATACTTCCTCTCTCTGAAAGAATGCCAGCCTTATTATTATCGAAAATTGAAAATGAGCTGTGCTAATCTAAGAAGGGAGGCAGTCGATACAAGGCGTACAATATATATACATTTGCTTTTTGAGACTGAGTCAAAGAGACCAGCACCAACAGTGCAACTACCACTCTGCTGTATCTTATGGTGAACGCGTGAAGTCACTGATGTCATGGTCTGCGGACCAAATCAAATGTGATAATGAATTTGCGAAAGATGAGCTGTTATTTTGCTTGCTAGAGTGAGAGAGATGGTGGAAAAAGTACAAAAGAAGGATGTTTAATGTATAATGCAGCGCAAAGCATATACACCACCGTCACCATCCCGTCATATTCCCATATAGAGAGTAGCCTGTTTACGGCATGACCACATCTGAAATTCAGCATGGAAATGTGCGGAATATCTCATAATCATCAGTGGTGTTCTGCAAAAAAATGTGGCACTATACATATCTCAACAATATGGGAATATTGTAATGCTACATTATTGTATTACTGAATATAGTAGTAGTAAGCACGCATCAGATGAGATAATATGATGGTGTGAGATGGTATCTGGTGGCAGATGGAAATAAATTATCTAACACAATTTATTATTCATGAATACCTTCTTAAGAGCAAATTACTGCTTCAAGAAGAAATTGACATGATTGTAGGTTTAGCGGTTCTTATGAGCTGTCTGCTGGTCCTACCTGACCTGAGGATCTGCCTGCATATATGTTGCTCATCGATACGTTACTGAAGTATGACTGCAATGACTGTATGATGATGATAACAAAAACTGCCAACCAACTCAAAAATTCTTCTTGCTGCTGCTGTTGTGGTGCTGTGTTTATATTTTTTTTGTTGATATTAGTTCTTTCTTTGGTAACTGTATGCTCATGTAATGTCCATCCGAACAAGTACATATATAGTGACTGCTGCACCTTGTCTTTTGACACAAAGCTCATGTAATAGATACCTCACAGCTACATTTTGAAGGTTGTAATATATTTACGAAATCCTAAAGAAAAACTCCTTGTTTCCTCTAATGGAAAAAATGGACATTAATAATTGAACAAGATAATAACAGTCCTTTGCTGTTTACTTATAGATTTTCTGCCCCTAGCAAATACAAAAATCTGCAGCTTGCATTCACTTATGTCGTTGATGTTATCATCATTACTACAGTACAGTGTGTTTCGGTGGCAGACAGACGCAATAGAACCAATGATGATTACAATGATGCTAACGACGACGTGTTACATCCTTCTCGCTTATATCGACCATATATACTTATATACTTTACAGGTATCACTACACCTATCGAAAGTGCATCACGAAAAGCATTAGAAAATTTAGAAATGCATACCAGAACGACAAAAAATCTATTTTACTACAACAATTTTGGAGTTCAGCAAACTAAAAGTTAAGGACTATGCAGCAGTTATACAATAAGTCAACATCTTCAAAAATATTAAATATGTTGTGATAACAGCTTTGAAAATGGAAGTGGCTCCAAAAAAAATATTCTAGTGGCAATGTAGTAGTCACCACACCAGCGTGCTTCCTCATAAAAATATCGCATAATATCCTTATTGAGCATTCTCATATCTCGCATAATAAATATCTGAGAAAAAGCATCATCCTAGACCATCATTTCAAATCACGATAAAAAAGTTTCACTTTGCTACCTATCTATACCTACATGATGAGGGTGTACTATTTCAGAGCTACTACTTGTGAACATGCAACGCAAGTCAGATAAAGTATGTTCGCATGTTGTTACACGGAATGTTTGGCACTACTATCATTATGATACTCTTTCAAATTTCACCTGATCAATCCAACAACATTCATTCCTTATTACCAATATTTCCATTATTGCTATTATATTACCTTATAAACACAATGTAAAGTTGCCTAATGCGTTTTTCTAACCGTAACTTTTTCTCTCTTTTCACAAAAGTGAATCTGAACAGGGCTAAAATGTCAAAAAAAGATGATGCAGTAAATGGTTAATGCGATGTGTAATGTTATTCCATCATCATATCTTATATAATCTTATATATATTACAAAATAAAAAGCAAAGCACGTCTGCCAGAGACCAGAGAAGCCGCTGTTGAACGTACATTGATGGCGGAGGAAACGAGGTGTATGCGCATCTAATATAGTGATGAATGTATGTAGTTGGATTGGTTATCCAAATCCATCCATCTGTCCAACGAGTCATCCAAGTTGTGAACAATAATGGGCTCATAGATCTCACATCACAGTGCATCATTATATGATTATGATTATGACGAAGATGGAAAATCAGAAAACCGGGTGAAGTGAACTCTTGGCCTCCGGAGATTTTTCTATTCAAGCAGTAATCATCAAGACACAATTTATCCTCATAACGGAGAAAATGTTGCCCGTGGCTTCTTGTGGTTTCTTTACTACAACGCAACTGAACCACTGTGCCATGCCACATTTTTTGGCATTAGTAAAGATGCATAATATTGCATGGTGTTATTGTTGATGATGTTGGAGAATTGCGGACGATGATAATGTGGCTGCTGCCATGAATGCCTGTCAGCAGTGATAGAATGACTTATCCTGAATCCCATAAATGGATGACAGGTAATCTATATGAGATGTGAAGCTAATAAACTAGAACGCAACTTCAAATAAGTCATCTAATGTAGGTTTCAAAAAGGATGTGAAAGTCTAGTGCATCTAAGCCCAATGAATGCAAACGTGCACACATTAAGCCATTGTATTGTGTGTGCCTCTCGCTCTCTTCACTGCTGCGAATGCTCGTTCACAAGAAGCGAGCATAAAAGGCCGGGTGAATTGTTCCTTTTAGATATTTCTGTTTGCACGAGCATTCCGTTTCTGTCGATGTGTGCTCATGAGCGTACAACATACTAAGTGTGCAAGACATGTTTATATGGCAGACTTGATACACATGATAATGTGAAAATGCATGCTTACCTTCATCGAGTATTCTTTCCACGTGGATAAAGAGATTCGGGAAAATAGCGAGCTGCTTTTTGTCCTTGATGAGTTGCGCGAGGTAGTCGGCTAAATTCTGCGTGTTTGTATGATTGTTGGCACAGGGGGAACTTGACGAGTTGATGTGATTATTCGGCGTAGTTGAGATATTGGGCATTGTACCACTGGCACTATTAAGACTGTTCATTGTGGTTGGCGCGACCACAGACGGACTGGTGACAATTGTTACAGAAGTCACACCGAGTCCGTCACTCATTTTCATTTTCTTTGGCACATTTGATGGTGACGATGGGAAAAGGGAAAATATTTGATTGTAATCGTCGATGTTGTTGTTTTGCCTGAAGATAGTATATCCCTCAATGGTTGCGTCTTTCTTTTTACGTTTTCTTCCTGGACAAAGGTATGGAGACAATGGTATATATGTAATCAATTAGCTGATTAGACGGTAATCTTTGCGTCTTATGTTTTTATCATTGCTTTATACTTGCTAACGAGATTATAAGGCACTCTCTGGAGGAACGAACACAGTAATATAATAACAAAAATTGATAACAACTAACTGCTTCTGCAGTGGAAGTGACAATGGTATGTGTTTTATGCAACGAAGACAAAAATTAAGACAAAAACTCTCGAAATGTATAATGTACTACTGCTTGCTTTGCAAGAGTGTGTGGTACGGAACAAATTTTTAGTCTGCCTGGCTCTGGCTGCTTTTTAGCTGCCTGTACGTCACCACAGAGAGAAATACTGTGAAAGATACAAAGACGAAGACGACACTGAAGAGATGATCAGGAGTCACTTGTTCCCAAAACGTCTTCAAGAATAAGATCTCTGAGATTCAGTAAAAGGAGTAGTACCATATAGTAAGTAGTAACAGGAATACAAAAAAGCAGTTGTAGTAGTAATATGTAAGAGAATTGTGTTGAGTAGCTGTGTGAGTGGGTCTCGATGTTACACGCTCACCCTCTGAGGGAGAGATCCAAACTGGCGAGCCTCTGCATCTGCAACACACAAGACCATCACATCATGATCTGCAATACCAAAAGTAATATCACTAGTAATAGTTGTAAGCAAACCAAGAAAAACATCAGTATACATGCTACAAAGCACTGCACATGATATTATACATATTTCTTATTCTTCTGTACCATATTTCCACTTAAATACACACATCTCAACAGCGTTCTCAAAACAACATCAACAGCAGCAGCAAAATCATCATCATCATCACATCACCACTCTATCCTTTTTCTAAAAAGGACCCATACAAAATCGCCATATCATATACATATTAGGCACACGTATACACCTCCGCCAACTTTAATGTTATACGGACTGTATTATAAGATTATAACGCGAAGACACAAACATACACAGTCATAAATGGCTTTGAGTCTGTGACATATACAGCTCAACGAAAAGATTTTTCTTTATACTGACTTTATACCTCCTTGTAAGAAAAAGTCGTGTCCTTTTCGTTGCCAACAATCTCCTTTTTATTCCTAGTATTTTACTTTTCGAGAGCTGCATCTTTAAATCGAATGGTCGCTCTCCTACGTAAATACATGCATATGGTGTATGCCCAAAATAAAAAGAATGTGCTGCTGCTGCTGTTGAAACTCCTTTACATCTGTGTAAAATGTTATACAGAATCTCGAAGAAAAACTACATACATGTAAGCCCACTATCACGAGTTAAAACACTGTAATATTGTTAAGCAGGCAGTAGTAGTCAACGAGTAGAGTCGTCGACAAGTACGCTATATTCATAATATGACATTCCGCATATATATATATATCTATATTCACTCACACATTTACATGGAGTATAGACATACACATCATTACATTTACATCACCTAACGAACGTACTTACACGGACAAGAAACCGTATATGTAATGTATGTACAAAGTTTTAGAACGCACATATAGCAAGTGTAAGAAAGAATGGAAAGAGAATTAGAAGATGCCATCCACTCAATATCATGTTTTGTTCCACCTAAACTCTAACTCTTAACTTTGGACCATTCTTCCAGAAGTTATTAGTATTAGCATTTAGCATTAGTAATTCCAATCCATTCCTATCCGTACATTTCGGTAACACTATTTACTATGATGAGCAAGAAAGAAAGACTTACTTGTTTTTGGATTTTTGTCTCTCTCTCTCTTCTATTCTTTTCTCCCTCACTTTCAGCTTTATATTTATGCTATGCCAAGCATGTGGTGCTCAACACAATACCGAATTTCGAATAATAAGAACATGATACACCGGAGATACGTCTAATATAAGAGGAAGCATTGATGAATATAAAGCTAAGAGTTAGTGAGTCAAGTGACTTCATGTGCTTGTCAAGGGGATCTTGGATCTTTCATTCCCCTTCGGAAAAAACTACATACATTGTAAATGTGAGCATGAACATTTTTTTTGCTTCTAGTAAGCTTTGGAATGCCATAAGAAACCGCCACCATGGATGGTTCTGAAACTGAATGAAGGCCTGACTACGTAATATGCAGTATGGTAAAAAGAGATTTCGGTTTTACTATTTAGTATACAATACAGGGTTATTTTAGATGGCAGATACCGAAAAATGCTGTTATATTACTTGGTGTCACGACTGTATTACTTATAGCTCTATACGTGCGATCATCTTGTTCATACTCTGCTTCACCGATTTACTGAGTCTCGTTAAACGAAAACCTAGTTCCAATAATGCGTATATTTTCGTTTACGACTGGAAAAGTCGAGTGAAACAAGAACTTCATTTGGGATGGAATTGGAGTAGTCTCTCACTCACACAACCATCTATATCGGTCCCTCAAGAAAACTTCATCTTCCTGCATTATCCTCATCTTTATCATTACTGCACTTTATGGGCTAGAAAGAAAGAGTACATAGAGAGGATGTGACCCAAAGTAAAAGTCTATGAAATTGTCGTGTACTCAACTGCACGCCACAGTAAACGGTGACTTGAGTTGAGTGACTTGAGTACAACCATTTCCTAACTTTTGGTATTTTTTTTATACTTTCGTCGCTAGAGTAAAAAACTAAGAATAACGTTTTCTGTACCTTTCCCTAAACTAAAACCTAACTTCACACTTAAAAGTTGCGTCCGTGCAGCAGCAGGAGAGAGAGGAGAAACACAACTTTTGGATTTAGATCTCACGGCATTGTGGGTGACTACTTATGTGTGTAAAAACTTGGGCTTCCACTAGAGATCAATATTAAGTACCAGTACGTGCATCACATTGTGTGAATGCATTGGGAGCAACTACAACAAACATTATGAGTGAGCTCAAATAATAAGACCTACATGCATTCCATCATCGTCGTGATCATCATTATTTCATTGTGATGCCGGCTCACTCTTTTGCTCCTGAGATTCCGCTCAGATTAACTCCACTGATTTGTTTCTTCTCTTTACTTTACTGTGCTCCTCCACACGGGCCATTCTTTCCATTATGAAGCTCTAGACTAGACCTACAGCCCGAGCTCCTATTTCTATGCCGGTGCAAAGACTCAAATGTAAACATTAAACCAATTCCTTTTATTGTAATTTACTCTATTACACACACGTGTAATGCACACCTTCCCGCATAGACACCGTGTAATAAAGTTCTCATGGCTCATAAGAGCAAGAAAAGACTCAAAGAACGATTCAGCATTTTCCCTCTGAGTAACCTCTAAACCCCAACCAATTGTCAGGAAGGAAATTGTACATGTTTCTCTTTGCACAGTTCATTACGTTACAATCACTCATAGAGGAACATAGTGGATAAAATTCCATTGGTACGATGAAAAAACGTTATGCAGCATTTCTCTTGAAACTTTCTATTTAACTTCTAACAGCAAACAACACAATCATATAATGTACAACATAACAACTGGAATCAGCTTATCTTGGCCCAATGCGATGCAATAACATATGTATGCGGTTTGATGATACACTTCAGAAAGCAGAGTATTTTGCAAGACTTTTTCTAGATTTTCTTCCTTTACACATAAGTAAGATAATACATATTGTACGTAATAAAATGACTAACATACATTTTATACGCATATGCAATCTGCTCATATGTTATGTCGATTCTATCTAGTATAAGAACGTTGAGTACCATAATCTGCTACTGTTTTAGGTAGTTGGTGCCAAAGCTTGAGACCTCTGAAACAATAAGATAGGATAAGACAAAGGATGTGGATCTAGATGGTAAATGCGACGCGAGCTGTGGTGGTGAGTGAGAGCGCGTGGAAAGCAATGCCAATTTTTTTCTTTCCACTGTCTGTCTCTCTTTCTTCCTTCCATTTTTCTATCTCGTGCTGGAAGAATATAAACTGCTTATCAACTTGCTTTCATACATAGGTCGTTCGTTCACATCCGCATTGTAGCACTACTAGAAATGAATGCCAGCAGTGGTATATTTCAGTATTTTCCTTCCCCTGCAACACCACAACTAGTACTTAGTTTAAGTGATTCAATCTCGGTTGAAACAGGGAAAAAAACCAAAACCGAAGCTGGTTCCACTGCACTGAATGAAAAAATACGAGGAAAAATCATTCCAGAATATTTTTCCACTTGCCTAATGTACTCTTCTTCTTCCGATCTTATTCGTTTCGTCTAAAATTTCCCTGTCATGTCTTTCCAAGTAACATCAGGTAACATCTCTATATAATATCTAGACGGTATAGCACACAAGACGAGTTCGGAAATCAAGTAAAGTATTCGTATGGTACAAAGGTATCTACTTTTTGTTCATTCCGTTGAAATATAGTAAGAAATAGTGAAACATGTTTTCATCATCTCATTCTTCTTTTTTTATAATGCCTAAAGCAATCAACAGCGCTTCAAACCTTCAAACATTAAAAGGAGAGAAAATGTATAAGAAGCAAATGAAGCGAGGAGACGCGTCTGCATGAAAGTTTCACTGGGCATTAAATATTAAAAATTTCAGGCATGATTCATCAAAGGCGTATGAGAACGGTGCACCCAACTGAGAAATAAAAGGTAATAACCAGGTCAAGAAATATTTTAGGAACTTGGTCGTCCTTCATTCTCTTCTGCACACTCTTTTTCTATGCGATGACGACGATATGTGTGATACATAAGTAAAGAAAAATGTAAGCTGTTCAAACTAGTCGTAACTACCTGATATATTGAGATGAACAATACTGCTTATAAACCTCGTAAAATATCTTATACGACTACACAGCACATGCCTGGTTATATAAAGCTTCTTTATTGAGTGCTGGTCAAACTGTTCGCATTGTTTTAGTTGTTACCTTTCGTAGTAAAGTGTAAAAATACTATGAGAGACCGGCAGCAAGAGCAACAAAAAATAAAAGTTCTTCATGCTTTTATTTCCCTTGCCTTGTGTGCCTTGATTCATTATTCCATTTGTTTCAGTACCTTTCTAGACAGTAAATCTAATATCTACCGTTGCTTCCCGTGAGTACCATTTCGTAGTCACGGAAGAAGTCACATCTGCAGCTGAGAAAAGTAATAATAAAAACAATCATAACATTCATACGTTATATATGTATGAAATATTGAATATATTATTTCAGTAATCTACTGAGTGACTGCTGCTGAAGAGTCAGTACTGTTGTAACACAATACTTACTTATATAGAGTAAACTTATAATATCTGAATGAACAATACAATTTCATCCCACACATAAGTATACATACATGCATTTGAGAGAAGGGAGCACTTTTTCATTTGTCAGTTGCACAGTTCGTGAGAGAATTCTGCTACATATTTGTGCATTCATACCAGAATTGTGCCTATATAAACGAATGTATACAAATGGCGTGTGAAATGATGAGTAAGCAATCGTTTTCTAGAATTCCAAAAAAACACAAAACGAAAAAAGCAATTGGAAGACATGATAAGGGAAAATGAATGAAATAGGGAAGAAGAAATAAGATCTGAGAATGAAAACTGCATAGAAAGTTGTCCATCAAATATTAATCACTTTGGATAAATGTGCTCACTCCTTTCTCGTCTGGTACTGACTTCATGACTTCAACTTTGCTCAGTGAAACATACACATATACACCGAGAATGTGCTTGATAGTACTTATTTCTTCACAGAAAGGGAAACACAAAAAGAGTGCATCGAACACAAAAAGGATGCGCTGAGGAGGAAGTGAAGCACAAGCAAAATGTAATAGTAATATGAATGACATGATCCTTTCACTGATATATATGTATCCATGTAAGAATCCAAACCTCATATCGTATCAAAGTAAAGGATAAGGGGGAAGAGAAAAAACCAAATTTGCTGCATAATATCCATCATAAAATATTCGCATTTCTATCTTTGGAAACCCCTTATATATTCACAAAAACGAGTTCATTCTAAGCTAAACATGATTCGTCGTTGGGATTTTCAGATTTTCACGAAAAAACACATACATGTCGTTATAAAGCTTTGGTTAGCTGTTTGTAGGAAACCTTACCCACTCACGTATGTACAATGATGCTCATAACTGCTTCAGTTTAGATTCAAATATCAAAAGGATGTAGGTATCACCTTGCTCATATGATCTTCTTCTTGCAGGTCATGATATAATATAATATTCTCGAAACAAAGTATCTCCATCTTTATCCGTTTTCGAGCCGTGATAACAAGATGAACTTTTGAAAATCATTAGTGCAAGAAACTACTCCCTTATGTCTTGAACATTTTGCCTTTTCTGTCATTTTAATACATGAATATTAGATGCGAAGTGAAGAAGATCAGCATAGATTTTTTCATAGTAACATTTTTTTCCTTCAGCTTGTATATGTAGATGTTTCACATTATAATCCTACATTGCCATAATATCATTCATAGCTCGCCGAAATAAAAATTCTATGATGATATGATGCTTATTTTCCCCTTTCCTGTATAATAAAGTTGACTAACATTAGAGGAAAAAAGAGAAAGAGAAGTTAGGGAAAATGAAGTACAGAGGTTTGTTTATCCTTAAAAGAGAACAATGACTTACTGCAGCGACGGCATCACAGGAAGAGACACGGAATAATCTTTCGAGTGAATTTACTTAATATGGCAAGTGGCAAGTAAACCCTTGTCTCTCTCAAAGTGACTCTGAATGTGGTATGGCATCAGTAGTAAAGTGATACAAATACAAATCAGCCAATGCAGCATTATTTGTGCAGCATTGTTGAGCATGCCTCTTCTTCTTCTCTCTGCCACAGTCTGAAAAAAAGCCTCCGCGATCTCAAACGAGAAATATAACTAACTCAACCTACTTTTCCTTTTCCCCATTTTTTCATATCCTTATACAGAGCCATAATATACATATTTATATTAAGGAANCCTTATACAGAGCCATAATATACATATTTATATTAAGGAAAGGGGTAGTTATACTTTTGGTACTGCTACATCTGCATATGTATATTACGTTGTTACATATAATGCATACTGATAAAATGGTTTTCGTAACATTTTTTTGGCTTCTCTTCGGCCAAACTTCACTTATGCGTATTAAGTTGGCTGTTCCCTATGCCACTGCAATACTACGTACATATGGCAGGTATATATGAATCGCACAATAATACTATATGATTTTCTCTAAGAAGCTGCCGCTTCTTTTCTGCATAATTCGTCCGTTTTTCTTAAAAAGTTTGAAGCTTCCAACATATTAAATAATATCCATTAGTTTCATTTCATTAGTTATTCCAAAACATTTCCCAAAAGGGTGCTCAGTATAATCCACCCCCAACTTTTCAGCATTCGACTCGACTTTGGCATTTGGAATGGGGTAATTCACTTGATTGCTAATGTTGTATTACAATGATGTGAAAAACGTTCTCATTTAGCTGAATTAAATCTAAAAAGATGGGTTGAGAAAATAAGTAGCTGCAGTGGAGTGAAGACTGGTTTTTTATCGCTTCCCAATTTCGCCTGAAGAAAATAAATGAGCATCAAAAAAAGTATTTTTTCAACTGATCGAATAAACAATATATTCTTTTATTAGATAGACCCAATGTTTGTGTTTATATGTATCGAATCAATTTTATAGCTTAAATGTCACTCTCAGCCACATGCAGTTTCACATCAAATGGCAAGTCCCTACAAGCATCCTTACAATTAGAAACGTCTGTAAGCTGAAATGCAACGCAACACATCAGCCCCAGTTTTAATGTTGTCTATAAGAGCATCACAAAAAAATCATACCATGAGCCAAAGGTGTCTGTCGAGCAGCGAGAAAGGATTGCAATAACAAACCTGATTTTTATGTCGTCTTCTTCAACTACACGCATGTGCCCACATGATTATGAAGTGGTGCAGTACTATGCATCGTGGCATAGCGCATTTAATCTAAGCTAGAATATTAACATCAACGTTTCGAAACCGAACGTTGAATAAGAACGTATAACACCAAGAAGTAATGTTTTTACAAGTATACCATGTAGGAATAGCTACGTAAACAAGATGTGGCGATGTTAGAAAATGATCATCGTCATAAAGCTTCTTTGGATGAAGCCAATATTTTTATTTTTTTAGTCTTTTTGTGACCATTATATATATTTCGAGCCAAATGAGATACTGTTGATATGATTGTTGCTGAATATGATATATGATTGCAGAAGTAATCAAAGGAGAAAAGAGATGCAGGTTAAAGAAAAAGGACATTTGAGTAATCACTTTGCGTGATGACTACAGCGCTACACACAGTACAGCGCTACAACAGTGCATCAGATTCGTATTCTATTACGTTACTAGTAAACTTGGCTTTGCTACGATTGTGGTGGAGTTGCTCACTGCAGTGAATGTTATAGCTTACATTCCGAATGGTGATGATGATGATGATGACGATGTTACTAGTTTAGTTTCTATACACCTACACTCTCCGGTTCTGGTTTACTATTAGGGCATATCTCGCTTTAATCTTTCCACTTTTTTTATGGTTCAACGTCAACCCCAATCCGCCCTTTGCAATAAGCAATACATAAGAATGAAGAGAATGAGATGGCAGAGAGGTGAGTTGGTGAGAGTTTATTTATGAAACGTTGTTATCCTTCCCTTAAACCATCTGCTACCAAATCTGTCAAATTTCTGGATTCTACTCGATTCCATCTGTCTTGCCATCATAACCATGATAACTGTCATGAAGAAAAGCACCCGATACATGTTTTTCCTGAAAAAATCAGGAGTATTTGAGGCACATTAAGCAGTAAAAAGTGTCACATGCAGATTTGTATTTAACTGGGGATGAGTCACTAAGCCTTCAAATCATTCATCATCAAATTTTAACATGTCTGCTCTGCTTGACTGATATGTTTTGGCATCAGCTTCGTCATTATGCATCATGAGCAATCTGAATTTTACTCTGTTCTACACACACTAGTCTACTAGTCATCATCATCATCAGATAAAACGAATGCTGTACAACACATAATACTAATTGCTTTCGCAACATTTGCTTAATTAGAGGGAGAGGCGAAGGCAAACCCGACCAAAGCTTGACCCCGCGATGCCTTCAATTCAATTTCTCTTTTTATCGTTAAATAATTGGAATTCTGGATGCTCAAGAACCGTAACAAACTGAGATTGTATATTATAGTAGTTACTCCTTACATAAATACGTTGCATAAAGGGATATATTTTACGTTCAACTTATTATTGACGCTGTCCAATTCCTTAACAAGTTTCACAGCATGAGAGTAGAAATCACCCAACATGCCAACATGACTGCTTCGTTGAGCAAATCCATTTCTTCATTAAACTTTGCTGGCAGATATGTAGGTGCTTTATTTGCATTTAACCTAAAAAATAAATCTGCATTTTTTACTACAGCAATCTGCAATCCCAAAGCTGAAAAAGAATGATAAAACTGCCATAATTAAAACTTTTTTCTGAAATTAGCAGTTTGATGGGGCATTTCAGACAAGTCATAAACTTCCAAGAACAGCCCATTAGACATAATCTCAAAAATGGTTGTTTTGTTTACTACTTTCGCCCTCACTAAAACGAAAGGTACGACATAATAGTAACACCGCAAGTACAACGATAAATGTACGATTTTGGTTTGGGACCGGAGTCATCAAGCCATGATATGTTGCTATATATGCATTTACTTGGTTCCAAGAACGTGTCTACAGAACCACACTCCACATGAAAATCCATCATCAGTCGTGTTATGTGAATGTTAGTTTCGAAAGGAAGCTCATAAAAGTGACGGTCCTTCTTACCACGCGTCACGTCATACTAATGGTTGGCGTGTGACAAGTCATATTTTCCAAAATTTCAATTATGCAAATCTAAACGAAAAAACTTTAAGTTACCCTATGGATATTTTCTCTCAGCATACAATGCCCTGAAGTAACCGTCAACTTCAGTAACTTCATCTAAAATATGCAATGCAGAGAGGGATGCAGAGCTCTTACAAACTTAAATGAACGATTCTGCGTATGTAGATTCGATCCAAAACGTAGTTTGCACAAAACCGTATGTCTGCAGTGGATGAAGTGTATGCTTTAACCACCTATAGTTTACGTAGGTATAGTATGTATTAAACAATTTGCGCTTTTTAAATAGATTCCTTCCTATTAACGGACTATGGTGTACTTTCTTTCCAAACTTTCTACCAACTTCGAATCTACAGTAAAGTTATTGCTGCCACTTACTCATTTAATTAATGGCAAAGTATTACGATTATTAGTGCTACTACAACTGTAGTGAAAGCCTGTGAATCTCCCTTTTACGAAGTGCAAACAATGGGAAACCGGAAATCAGACATAATAGTGAATGAATAAAGCACCAAATAAACGGCAAATGATATGCCTAAAAGCTGGAGGCTACTGCTCACAACAAAGCCTGTAAAAAGGATACTTTAATACTTTCCTCATGGGAAGTTTTTGGAATTTTCTGAATCTGGCTTTCTATTCTCGACTACTTTAGTTTGTATTATTGTTCTGCTGATACGGTCGCTTTTTCACAGTCAATGCATTGCATCTGAGCGCAGATGGTTAGGGTATCGTAAACACATATGTGCACAAACTATAGAGGACGATCCTTGGCTGATTGAACGAGCTGCCATCTGAAAAGCCCTAGCTCCATGTCCAGGATCATGGGAAAAGCTTTCAGCACTGTTCTTCCATTCCATTCTTGCGTTGCCAGCAAAAGCATTAACCAACGAGAAAGAGAAGAAGAAGAGCTCAGAGCCAATTCAGCTTTTATTTCTGCTGAGCTAAAAGGGGAACTGCTATGAGAGGAACCGAGAGGAGGAAGCATGGATGGAAGTTCTTATGGGCTCACAAAAGCAATAGCTATTCTCTGCATTGCGACACACGGATTTTTGTGCATGCCTCAAACATTTTATGCATTTGTATGCATGTATATGCCGAATGTACGGAGAAGTTAATGCTACACTGGATTAATTCGTTTTCGTCGTCCATACATTCTTCTAATTTTACGTGTTTTCTCCCTTCAGTATACATCGTATTAAATAATAACATTTTCTGTAATAACAAAATACACTTAGTGTTGCAACATCCCCATATTATGCATAATATTGCTTGTTTCTAACCAAAGGAAAAAGTATTAATTAATATTTTATATTGTTATTCTCTCGAAAACACGAAATCTCGCTAAGTTAACATCGCATGATGCACACCAACTCTATCAGATCCGTGCAAAAACGAGGAAGGGATTTGGTTACGGATAAAAGGATGAAGGGCTGAGTAAGGTAAGGTGCTTTCAACTTTGAAACTATCTTCGGTTTAAAAACTACTACGTTGTGTATTTATTCCCATGCGCTTAACATTGGATTTACTCTGCTGATGTACTTCTGCATTATTAAATGGACAATGTGGCCCTCAATCTAAACACCAAACAAATGTAACTATAAAGAAGAAAGCACTTTCTTTTCCTATAACGTAACTTCGATTTGACAAACATAGCATCATCAAAGTAACATAACTGGCTCATTGAATGAATAATGTAAAAACACAGCTCAGAAACGAGCATTCTACCGGAATAACTAACGCTACACGTGCTAATCCATTGCGTGTCACTGTTGACTGTACTCCTCCACTTCTCCATATTATTGACATTCCTTTTACAGCCCTATTCCGGTACGTTTTCCGTCGATTTACACAACTCAACATTACATTGATCAGTGGGGAAGGTCGGGCTTTTTATATTTTGGAAGCTACTTGTGACTTTTCCCACCCACTTACTTAACCCAAGTAATATTATATACAGAATTTACTACTTACTTACAAGAAAAAACTAATCATGTCCCATATGCGTCTAGTCTGTTGTGATCTGTCGCTCCAAACAGACAAATAGGTCGGCCATGCATGTGCTGCAAGAAATCTAGAGGGTTGCGACGTCCCACGTCACCCACCCGTCTCGTCAGATTTTTTGCTATAAAATATAAACATTCCTGACAAAAACATGCACCTACAAGCTACTGCGACACCACATATTGCAGATTATTAATATAGTAAATGTGTTCCTAACAAAATTTTCAAACCTACTGACGGCTGTGTAATTAATCCACCTGCCACATTTAACTTCATCTCAAGAGAATTCAATAAAAAATTAACTTGTCATTTGATGCAAATTAATTCTCTATTTCATGTCAGAAATCTCCGACATTTTTACCGCAACTATACCACCTCTAGTGGTCTGAAGACGAAAGAAAGCCAGTGTTTTAAAAAATGTTTGCATGCAAATCCAATCGCAACAATGCGTGCTTACATGGCAGTGTAAGAAGGTAAATCGTTTATCATAACATCAACATCACACCACTTCTTTGACCGACAAGAGTTTAGAGTAAGGTGAAACCAGTGTGTACTTACCACCCTAACGATTTCCATAGGACATTCATCATCATAAACATTATGCACGAGGAGCAGTTCGCAGCCTACACGCTACGAACGTTGGACAATGGTAATGAATGAGAGTTAAAAATAGGATGAAAGCGTTTTGGGAACCGTATCATTCACCACCACCGTCACCACCACTATTTTCCAAAAAGATTTATTGTGTTTCTCTGTTTACTCGTCACAAATCCATGAGTATCTCACAAATCTATGTTGGTATGAACTTCACTTTTTGAAAATGACAAAATACTACTCTAGAAACTTGACATGGGTAGACAAGACACACGGTCTATATAGGCTCACCCGCTCACCCTAGGTTTTCGTTGTCGTTTATATCTATACATGCACAATTGCTAAAAGTTTCTTTTTCTCTTTTTTGATATTTTCGAGTGTCTTGCTTATACAGCGGGTGGGTGATAAATTAGGAAATCGATATCGTTGACAAAAATGTTTTTGAATCAATAAAAATGAATTCTGGTGTTTGTTACCTACGCCTGCTGGTTTTTGATGTCACAAGTTCGATGCGGGTCTGTTAACTGGAAACCGAACAACTTGTTCAGTGGATATAAAGTTGTGCTAGAATAATTTCGAGATGATTTCACTCACTCTTTTATTCACCGTCAATTACTTTTCTGGCTAGAAGATCGGTTGGCGGATGATATCATCTGCAACTGTAAAGTGGACTGACATTTGAAGAGGAAGGAGACTCCAAACTATTAAAAACATCACAGCAACAACAGCATCAGCAAACCGTCCATATCTCCCCTATTCTCGTCGTTGGCTGTTGGGAAAGTGGATTTGCACGAGAAGAGAGATACTAAACTCTGGAGAAGCCGCCGAAGAAGCCTTTTGCTTTTTTGTTCCCCTCGTTCCTTTGTCGTTGACGATGAATGACTTAATGTGTATATTATGCACGTCCAATGAGTGAAGAAAAGTTTTAAGTATCGCTCACTCGGATCTTTGTTGATCCTTTCACCGGAAGGAAAGCATGCTTGACGTTTAAGTCAAATTGTTATCTTTTCTCAACTTTTGAAACTTGCCAAAAGCAGAGAGAAAGATTTTAAAAGGGGGAAGATGGAAGAAGAAAGTGTAGAGGGAAATAGCAGCCAAACACAACTTGTGAAAATAAAATGAGAATAGTGAGCAGCTATAACACAATAGTTTTATGTATGAGTTGGTTTTCTTGTCAAGTTTTGTTGTTGGTGTTTGTTGGTGGAGGAGACTGTTGTTGTGTATGTTGTTTCCAATACGATTTCTATTTCGTTCTGCTGGAAAAGCTCGTCTATGCCTCTCTATTTTATTCAACTGGGCTTGAAAAAATGTATCAAAGTATCGTGTATGCTTTTGTAGTCAGCATAACATATACATATTATTCTTTTTTTCTGATGATAATGACGATGATAGCTAACAGAGCAGCACTGATTCTTTCTTCTCACGATAGGAACAATAGCACTCACTCTAGTATGTCTACAATGTTAATAGAGAGAAAGAGAGGAGACTAGAGAGACCACCACATGAGAAAAGGATAGCAATATGATAGGATGATATCAGTGGACGCGTTTTATAGTAAAAGAGAGCAATTTTTTCGAAATGGAAAAAAACAGTTCTGGAAAAAGAGAGGACCTCACCGACCCGGGTACTGGTTGACACAGCCGCAAATCTCAGTCTGAAAAACACTTGAGCCGGAGCCAGAGTGTTGTTGAATCCATAATCTCATGGGCAGTCCTCTATTCTTTGCATGCCGCATGAATGTACGATGACGGCATACTTGCATGTATACAAGAAGAGTTGTAAGTATGCCGTATTATTGTTGTACCCTTTTCCTCCTTTTTCTTTGCTTTCCCCCTTGCTTCTTTGGCTTGCATGCATACAAGCTATTGCTTTTTCTTGTTTCCAACCGTAATTCCAGCAGCACGCTGCATTCCACTCTCCATTCCATGGAGTTGTACACAGCTTCCGTGTTACTGCAACATGAGTCTTTCTCCAGTCACAGACTTCCATCCAGCCTGCTCTCACATACTAAAAGCTTTCCATCCATTTCACTGATAGTCATGAGCGGAGAGTTGTGAGCGAGGTAGTGAGGAAGCGTGGCAGTCAAAGAGAAAGAGAGTAGCCACGTTGTTGGAAGCTATAAGTTAAATGGATGTTACATGCAGTGCAGTAGCGGCACACAGGTACGTTTACTTAAGCTTGCATGCTCTGCATGCCCTCAAACTTTTCTTTGCTGCTTTCTCTTTCTGAACTGGTCAGGCGGAACTGTGGACGAATGGAGAAAATTTTTGGGTTTCGCATGTGCTTCTCGTTTTCATTTTATTGTAAAAATAGTGACAGATTACATTTCAAAAGGTAGGGGAAAGGGCCCCTCAAGTAATTGGCAAGGCCCACTGAAATTTCCGGCAACACGCATTTGGCTTACCGTTTCCGTTCCGGAGAATTACAGACTTGTTTGACTTTTCTTTAGAATTGCTCGTGTTGATGAATGCTGCACAGTGAGGGGATATCTGCAATTGGTTGTACAGCTGAATTGGATAGCCCTTTCAAAAGTATCCCTACAACTTCGTTCACAGCGTTCTTGAGATGTTTTGGAAACCTTCTCCTTCTTCGGTATTTTCTTTGCCAAAAGCTTAAGCGTTTGTGTCTAGAGGATTGCAGTTGTTTTTCATGCTCTGAACTCATATAGATTTCTTTGAAGATATCAGATTCTTATTGTAATCTACCAAGTTATTATGAGCTAGAGCAAACTTGCTGGCTTGGCTGTTGGTTTTGCTTTGTATTTTTTTAGTCTTCTACTTTCCACTGCATTCTTGCTTTTTAAAGGCTGCATTATATGGTACTTCCCACAGACACGTTCAATTTTTTGTTCGGTTAGGTACATCAAATGACTTGGATCGCTTTTATCGTTCGGCTAAGTAAGTTAAAAGACGTATGTAAGTGAGTAAGTGAATGAGCTTCACCATGCCCTGGCCAGCAAAAAGTAACCTTTTTACTTTTTGACTTTTAGCGGTGTGATATGAAGCGGACGAGAGTTCGTGTAAGGTATCCATCTATATCCTAGGAGAAGGGCTGTGCTATAAAAAAATTCAAATAATGTAGTTGGAGTCTATTCCTGATATATATGCAGACTGCTATATTATTATGTAGCTGATATGGACCGACCAATATATTTCTGTATACATATATGTATATATAGTATTAGCAAGGGAGTACAAACGAAAAAAAGTTAATACATTTTTCCAGAGAGAAAGCTCATGCTCCAACCTTATAGCCTCCACTCCACTATATTATAGCTTTCAGGGTGCAAAAAACACTGAGAGCATTTTTGGTAGCACTAGTCTCGCCTTTGAGCAAAGAACACGAAAACGGATGATGCAGCGATGCGAGTTGAAATGACCAAACTTTCCCTACCCAACATTCCAATGACGGCCTCCGCTAAAGCAGGAAGATATACGAGGGAAAATCCTCATAATCCAACAGTAGACAGGAAGAAGAAAATGGAACACATCAAGGTTACCTGAATTTTTCTTGTGGTTGTGCACCACCAAACTGCTCCCAGCTGTTATATATTTATTGCCATTCTCTTCTAACAATTTCTCAAGTTATCATATCATATCAATTTGGGCTATCAAGCTGACTTAGGAAATGAATGACTTTGCTCAAACAGACCATAGCAAAGTGAGCAAGTTTTTCTTTGGCTTTTTAGCTCCAACTCACTCGCTTCTAATCCAATGTACAAGGAAGTAGAAGAGCGTCAAGTCAATACATTGAGGGGGTACACTACTATAAAGCATTACCTTAGTCTGAAATGGTTTGACTAAGAGCAACTTAAGTGTTTGATCTTTTCTAGCATCTGGCATTTCCAGTTATTAGGTCATTATTGCAGTGTAGAGTCCAAGTTGCAGATTTTCAGGGAACAGCAAACCGGACATTAGTAATATGTAACATCATTCTTGCGACGAAGTGAAAGCTCACGTTTGAGTGGAGATGATGGGTCTTATGAAAAATGTAGTTTTTTTTATGTATTTTAGCTTTCGGTTTGGCTTTATTATGGAAGGAAACCTCATCAAGTCGTTACCACATTTGTCAAAAATTGAGAAAGAAGGATTATGTATGGACATATTTACTATGTTGCGTTCTATCTTAAGAATGCATGCTTTCTACTGATAAATATCCTAAAGAGTCGTATGCCTATGTCCAATATCCGCAAGAAAAATATCGACAATCACTCCACCACAAATAATCCATGAATTTCCCATGGAATTCAGACAACCTAAATAAATTCATACGGGAAATTCTAGTAAATGATTCCGTGCCATTTTATGATTGTTTATTGTACTTTCTCTCCCCCTCCGCCATTTTCTTTTCTCTCACCAGATTTTCCTATGTAAACCATTGTAACTTATATTATGTATGTATGCTTTATGATATGGCTAAAATATCGTTCTCTCACCCAACCAAATTCTAGTTTAGTGTAAACGTACATTTCTTATATACCATTTTGATTCTTATCATTGTACAAAGTACAAAGCTTGCGTTTTGCATGGTTCATTCATCGGACTTGAAAGAATTCCCCCTGACAAAATCAATGTGCCTGCATTAGCAGTTTTCGTGATAGTAGCATTTGCTAAATGTTATTATATGCTGTGGCGTGCAACTGCTGTGCTTTGTTGTGTGAGTGATGTAATGTGTGTATGTAGAAGTGTGTAAGTATGTATAAAGTATAAACTGATATCACAAATCTATTTTAGGTGGCCGCATCATACGGTACCACCACCACCGTGAATGCTTTTGTGCTTATACTTTGTTTGTTATATTATAGTTTGGTGAAACTATGCAAAGGAGCAAACAATATATATTTGTGAGTTTTGTATGCCACGCTAACAACAAAGTTTGGGTTTGAAATTGGTAGACGGTAGTACTTACTATGTAGCATTATAGCTTTTTGAGTAAAAGACTGCATAAGTAAAAACTGTATGCACCAAAACCAAGTGTTTTATATACAATGAGCAAAAGTCAAGCCGAGAAGAGGGAGCGAGAGCAATAGTGAATAAAACACGAAAATGAAACCAGATATGGAAAAACTATTCTTCTCCAGCTCAAAGAGTGGCAGCAGCGGCAAACGATATTGTAATAGTAAGTTCTATTTAGTACTCTGGAGAAAACGTGATACAAAAGATCTGGGCACATGGGTACGTAAAAAACGGATGGAAGTA
>JAANSM010000995.1:0-21540 GCA_036850725.1 Orchesella villosa | reverse complement strand
GCCAACCTTGTTGCCGGGATTTCGATCCTCCTAAATTCCGGGATTCTGGTAAATTTTTTCGAACTTTTTAGTGCTTTACGAAACGAACATTTTTCGAGCATTTTCTGTAACTTTTGGTGTTTTTCGAGCATTTTTTGAACCTATGGTACTTATGAAGGAGATCCGGGAATTTGGGAATTCGCGTTGGAAGTCTCTATTAAACTTTCGGGACCCCCGCTATGCAAAGACTCGGTTCACAAATGGTGGTTTAACTTTTCATACGAAGATTTCATAATCATTAAGTTAATCTTATCAGAAAAACTGGTTTTTTCAGCATCGAGTCAATTGGACAACACATTGGAAAGCCTTTTCCGCTATTGTTTTGCAGCATAGTATTAAAACGTGGATTATCGCAACTTTAATTAAGAAGAAAATCAAACTAGTGTGAATATAAAGTGTTGTTTTTGTGTGTTGCAATAAATATTTTTCATGTATATATATAACAACAGAACATCATTGGCCTTTACAGTGTTCAACTTTTGTTGAAGTCGGTGCATATATTTTGTTTTGATACAAAACGAATAAATATATTCTCACATTTTTATTTTCAGCAAATATTTTACTCTACATGCTCAAAGTTCAAATGGGTCAGTCGAACACCTTTTACGTCCGTACAGCCAGCTAATAAAAAATTCATTCCAAGAAATTTTAATAATGTCCAAATTCTTTGTGTCCCCTTTTCTAACAATGCAGCTCCACACTCTCGCGCCTGGGTTACATACGTAACAGACGAGGAAGTTGTAATTACAAAGGCAATCGTTTTGGCTTTATCACTGAAACGTGTGAGCACTGCATGTTCTGCAATAGTTTTTGCACCACCTGGTTTGAAAAAGGAACTTCGGTGAGTATTCTTTTATTTTGATCACTATTACGTGTTGCTCAAAAATGAAAATTTGCATTGTAAATTCTTAAGATGGAAACTGAAGCATGCGTTTGATCTAATCATTCCTATGATGGGGCAAGGACAAGACAAATACGAAATATCCTCGATGGAAATTGAGAAAGACGCATTTGTTGAAGCCTTTGCTTTACTAAGCTTTAAGAAATGCATTTTCTTATCACCATCATTTATGGTCAAACTTGTGCTATATATTTCTTTACTTTTAATTTAATGCATTTTTGATTTTTCGCAATTAGTGTTAATATTAATTTTTTAGGCGTTAAAAAACTGTGACGAACTGTTTGACGAATTCAACTACTTCGGAACGAAATGTTTGGGGGAAGACGAGAAAATCAATCCTCTTCTCGTTGGCCTAATTCCATCACTTGCTCATAGCAATTCATTAAGGAATTACTTGATCACCAAAACAAGAAATGGAAGCGGTGCTCACTTTACCAATAGTTATTATTATTAACTTAAGAATATTTAAAAAAGGTTTACAATTTAATAGGGTTATGGTATATGATGAAATAATAATTGGTATGTGTAATGCATTGGTATTTCAGGTTTTTTACCAAATAGAGTGTTTTATTGGGCTGAAAATAACTTTCCAACCATTAACTATTTTGAGGGAAAGTATAGCAGTAAGTTGGACTTGGATGAAAATTCTATAAAATGGTATGTTTTTGTACAGCATTTAGTCTTCCTACAACAGTAAATGTCGAGAAAACAATTTTGTTAAACAAAATTTTTTTCAGCATGGATCCAGACGCAGCTCTCATATATTTTGGTAACAAAGGCCCTCTGGATGCCAAAACTGCAACTGGTAGATTTTCTCTGACGAGCGGAGTAATTGAATTGGTAATTGGAATATAAGACTCAATCTACTTTAGTCAGACATGAAGATTTTATTTTCATATTTAAGTGTTTCCGTTCTTATTTGTAGTACGCATTGGATATTTTCAATGAGCTTTTAGGTCAACATGATGCGTGTTTCCTTCATGAAACTCCCAAGTTAGCAACACCATGTGGTAGCTCAGGAGAACCAATTGCTGTGGTTGGCATAAGTTGCCGACTTCCTGGCTCAAATAATATCGAGGAATTCTGGAAAATCCAATCCACAGGAGAAAATGTAGTGAGATCACCTCCATCATCTAGATGGATACCAACCCAATCCGCCGTCCAGGCCAAGAACAGAAATGCACGTGTTAGTTTCCTAAACATTCCAATTGACGAGTTTGACAACAAATTCTTTGGAATTAGTCCTCGAGACGCAGAATATCTGGATCCTCAACAAAGACTTCTTCACGAGGTAACCTGGGAAGCACTAGAGGATGGATTGATAAATCCTTTAGAATTGAAAGGAAGCAAAACCGGCATTTTCGTGGGAACTTGGACTTACGACTACAAAGAAATGATATTTCGCATCCCAGACTTTGATTTCTACAGGTATTCTATTGTATATATTGTTGTAATTATTACACGTTCCATTTGCGTTCCCAACGGAACCCCAGTGTACATTATTTACGTTATTTTTTAAAAATATCTACAGGTGTTACATGGGAAACTCAGTTGCTTCCAGTGCAGCTCGCCTATCCCATTTTTACGAGACGATTGGACCTAGCATTGGAACAGAATCGGGGTGCTCCTCTGCCATCGCAGGAATCCACATGGCTTGCAAAAGTCTCCAAAGTCATGAATCAAATTTGGCCCTTGCTTGTGGATCTAATTTAATTATTCATCCATTTGAAGCCGTAAATCAAGCATTTGTTATTGCTGCTGATGGTCGCTGTAAAACTTTTGATGCGAAAGCAGATGGATTTGCTCGAGCTGAGGGAATTTGCTGTGTAGTTTTGAAGAGGTTATCAACCGCTTTGCGGGATAGGGACAACATTTTAGGGTTGATACGGGGCTCAGCGCTAGTTCAAGAAGGAGAGAGTAGGAGCATGGGAACACCAACAATTAAGGGGGAAGCTGAAGCTATGCAACAAGCTCTGAAAGATGCTGGCATTCATCCAGCGCAAGTTGGTTTTGTTGAAACGCATGGCACAGGGACTCCGGTAGGTGATCCGATTGAAGTAGCTGCCATCGCTAAGGCCTACGGGGGAGAAGCTATCTCTAGAGCAACTCCGCTGTATATTGGATCTGTGAAGACTAATATTGGGCATACAGAGGCGGTTTCTGGACTTGCTGGATTGATTAAAGTTATTCTCTCAATGAAAAACGAAGCTATTCCTTCTCACCTTCATTTGGAAACTTTAAATCCTGAAGTTAAATTAGATGAAGTTCCTGCTCAAATCCCATTATCACTTGTACCTTGGAAAAGGATTCCGGGTCAACCGAGAATCGCTGGTGTCAGCGCGTTTGGGATTAGTGGAACTGATGGACATCTAATAATTCAGGAGCCACCTGTTGATTTTAGTATCAGGATTGATTGGAAGGTTGAGAGACCTTTCCACATTTTAAAGCTCTCTGCGAAGTGTGAAGAATCTTTGGAGATGTTAATCAACCGATATGAAACAATGCTCAAAGATCCTTCTTTAAGATTTGAAGATGTTGCCCACACAACAAATATGGGAAGGGCTACTTTCAGCCACCGAACGTCCATTATAGCAAGAAACTCAACTGAAGCTTTATTGATTATCAAAGAAAAACAGTACAAAATCAATGAGGTATCTGGATCTGGTAAGAAACTCTGCTTTTTGTTCACTGGACAAGGTTCACAGTACCCCGAAATGGCAAGACAACTTTACGACACTTGCCCCGTTTTCCATAACGCTTTCAACGAATGCAACAACATTCTTAAGGCGTCTCCACATGAAATTGATTTGCTTAAAGTCATTTTAACTCAAAACTCATCCTCTAATCCAGAACCAAAATTAATTAATAGCACCCTGTACAGTCAAATATCAATTTTCGTGGTGGAATATTGTCTGCTGAAAGTTTGGGAGTGTTGGGGTATCAAGCCTGATTATGTTATGGGGCATAGTTTGGGCGAATTTGCTGCGGCGGTTGCTGTTGACGTGTTGGATCTTTCCACGGCGTTACAATTAGTAACTGAGAGAAGTGTACTGATTAACGGTCTCCCGAATGGCAAAATGCTTGTGGTGAAAGCGTCTTGTAAATCCACGATCAACTTGCTCGACATTTATAGAGCTTCATCCTCCCTCGACGTTTGGCTTGACATTGCAGCTCTAAATTCTTTAGAGCAAACGGTTCTTGCTGGCAATTCCCAATATATTGACAAGTTTCACAATTTTTGCGAAAAAAAATAAGGTTAAATCAGTTGTCCTTGCTGCGAATCACGCATTCCATTCTCGAGACATGGAACCAATTCTTGAACAATACTCATCTTTCTGTAACAAGCTATTAGAGAAAAGGCTGGTCCAGGTTGATGGTAACATACAAATCCAATCGCGTACTCAAAATTGTCACTATATTTCAAGCGTGGAGGGAAAGTTGCTTGATTCTAATACATTGCATGACACATCATACTGGTTAAAACATTGCAGAGAAAAGGTTCATTTTATGGATGCTTGCAAATCCGCTCGTAATACTGGATGCCAACTGTTCCTAGAAATTGGACCAAATCCAGTCCTTTCCGCGTTGACACTGATGAACTTTGATGGGACATCTGTTACGTGTTTACCTTCCATTCGAAAAAATGAAAATAACTGGCAAACCATGTTGGGCAGCTTAGACAACTTATGGAAGTCGGAGTGGCATGGGAAAATTGACTGGAGAGGATTTGATAAGCATTACAAACGAGAGAAAGTTGATATCCCTTTTTACCAGTTTGTTCGCAAATCATTCTGGTGCGAGATGCCTTTGCATATGAGTTGGTCCTTGAGCCCTCTTATTGGAAGCATGGTGAGAAACCCGAGTGACGTTACCCAGTTTGAAAATTATATTAGTCTCCGTCAATTAGGATATTTAAAGGATCATACAATCGGACACAAGATTATTTTCCCGGGCGCTGCATTCTTGGAAATGGGGCTTTGTGGTGGGCATGCTGCAGCACAGGGATTCACTAACATTTTTAGCAAACCTACTCGAGCAGTAGCATTGAAAGATCTGGAAATTGTGACTCCTTTCGCAGTGAATGATGTACGAACAAGCAAGGTTCAAACGATTGTAAAGTTTCAGGATGAGAGAAATTGTGTTTACGCCGTTGAGATTTACCATTGGCAGGAGTTGGAGGAACGAGAAAATAGACACGCATTTAGTGAAGAAGATGAGGGAAAGTGGATATTACATGCTAAGGCCTCTTTTTTACCCTCAATTTCATCAAAATATCAGCAACCTGAAGGTAAATTAGATATTATAGCAATACATGATG
Source organism: Orchesella villosa (assembly GCA_036850725.1). Taxonomy (NCBI): domain Eukaryota; kingdom Metazoa; phylum Arthropoda; class Collembola; order Entomobryomorpha; family Orchesellidae; genus Orchesella; species Orchesella villosa. Next base: position 16,282 of record JAANSM010000995.1, on the reverse strand, counting down.
GGACAGAGAAGAAAGAATGGGATATAGCCGAAATGTATGAGAATGTAGCAAAGCGAGGACTCCGATTTGGTCCCACTTTTCAAAGTATTCAGAAAGTATGGATGATTGATGGGAACGCAGCTATTTTCAAAGTCAAAGTTCCCGAAGCTCATGAGGAATACATAATGCATCCACTTCTTGGAGATGCGATGATTCAAGCCATTCTGTTTTGGAAAACAAAAGTTTGTGGATTGAAAAAAAATGGGATTAAAAATGGTCGACTACACATTCCAGTTCGAATTGGAGAATTTGAATGGTTTCCAATTAATTCAACTTGGAGCCAGCTCTACATCAAATGCGAAAGTAGGAGTGAAGGTAAACTGAGTATGACAATGGCATCCCTTGTTACTGAGGAAGGGGAGCTAGCGGCCCGCATGAGCTCCGTGGAATTTATCGAGTCAAGTTCTAAGCTCGTCCTAGGAATGATTCAACAACAGTCCGTCCCCATGCCCAAGCTGTGGGAGGAGACTTGGAGACCAAGTCCTGACGCCTTAGCCGGAAGCATTCCACTAAACCTTTTAAATCAAATCCATCGAGTCACACAAGACGAAGTTAATGTCTCCATGAAAGATATCTTTGATAACTCAGAAGAGGACATTGTTGAGCAAAAGCATGTTTGTCAACTTGCCCTATTTCAGGTTCTCAGAGCATTGACAAAATGTGGTTGGCATCCCCACGTAGGTGACACCTTCACCACGTCTCAATTAGTCGCCTCTTTATCAATCAAGACAAACCTTGCACAATATATTCAGTTCTTTTTAGGAGAGTTTACGCATTACAATTTTATTTCTAAAGGGGGCAATGAAATGTACAGGGTGGAGACCTCTCTGCTTACGGCTATTGAAAATTTGAATGCTGCATTAATTGAAGTGGTTACACCAAACGAATCACTTCGTCCTGACTATACCCTCTCTCAGGTATTTGGTACGAGACTCTCAGAAATCCTAAGGGGGGAAATCGATCCACTCTCAATCCTCTTCCCAGAAGACATTGAAGAGGCTTGTGTGCAGCAAATGTACTCCAGGCGTAAAACTAAACTCACCCCTGCATTCAAATGTGCTAACCTTCCCATCACTAATACCGTTTCGAGGCCTAATTCAGATTCCACTAAAAATTGTTTACGGGTTCTAGAAGTTGGAGCAGGAACTGGGATGAGCACCACAATGGTTCTTGATTCCTTCCTCACCGATTCACAAAAAGATGATCTTATCATAGATTACGTTTTCACGGATATATCACCTGGTTTTTTCTCCATCGCAAAAAATAACCTAACCCAATATTTGGACTTTATTACATTCCGACGGCTGGATATTGAAGAAGACGCATTGGCTCAAGGATTTTCCCCACATTATTTTGATATCATTATATGTGCAGAGGTGCTTCACGCTACGAAAAATATTCGGGAGGCAATAGCAAATTTGAAAAGGTTGTTGAAACCCGGAGGCATTCTTGAGATTGGGGAGACGGTGAAAGCTGATCCATTTCTGATTATGGTATTTGGATTACTGGATGGATACTGGAGATTTCAGGATTTTGAGTTGAGACAAAAAAGTCCGGTGCTTGAAGAATTTATGTGGAGACAGATTTTGGAGGAGAGTGGGTTCACTAACATTGTGAGCACTTCAACACCCACTGGTGTCCACGCAGCTATATGTGCATATCACAAGAATTTATCAGATGAGGGGGCCCAAGAAAAGAATTACTCACACGCTTGGATTGTTTTTGGGGACGAAATTACTTCCTGTTTCGTAACCCAGCTGGAAAAATTAATGGAAAAGATTGGGCGTAAAGTACTGTTTGTTTCTCCACCCAAAAATGTTAATGGTGAAGAAGATTTGGATAAAATGATGAAGGAGCTAATCACTCTTCCAACAAATCTAGAACTAAAATTAGAAGGGATGTTGTATTTATGGGGCATTGTGAGAGAAGAAGATCATGATCAATGTAAAATTTCCTTGCCCTTCATTTCCCTTTGTCGGGCTGTATTAGAACGTGGCTCAGATGTGCCACCGAAGCTATACATTTTGATAACAAATGGGTTGAAAAACTCTTCCGAAATTTTAGGTAACCCGTCCCCTGCCACTTTAATCGGAATAGCAAAGTCTATCGTGATGGAGCACATTAATTTCACCATAAATATTATCGAGGTTGAAAATATTGATACTTGTTCCAATTCCGTGTTCTATAGTCTCTGGTCGTGCGGGCAAACAAGCAAGCATTACGCATTCCAAAGTATGGAACGATTTGTGAAGCGACTCCAACCCCACAGGTATATCAATACTGAGCTTCAACTCCCCAGTGCATGTGACCGTTTCCAACTCTTACTCCCCACAGTAACGAAACAAATTTCGGATTTGGAATTTACTCATCTTGAAAAATACATATTGGAGGAGAACGAAATTGAAGTGAAAGTCAAAGCAACGGCACTCAATTTTCGGGATGTTTTTTCAATTCTCAAGCCAATTCCTTTATTTGACGAGATCAACGCTGTGGGCTTAGACTGTGCTGGAATTGTTGTTGGAGTGGGCTCAAATGTGAAACAATTGAAACTAGGAGACAGTGTTATTTGCATGAATCTAGATAAAAGCTTGGCACTTCCTAGCCACGTTAAAACAAAGGAGAGTCTAGCGATTGGGCTTCCACAAAGCATGACTTTTTGCGAAGGAGCTACCCTTCCAGCAGTCTTCATGACGTCAATTTACTGCCTTGTCAATTTGGCTAAAATCAAAAAAGGCGATACAGTTCTTATACACACGGCATCCGGTGGCGTTGGCTTGAGTGCTATTCAGGTTGCCAACTGGACAAAAGCTAATATAATTGCGACTGCGGGAAGCGAGAGAAAACGGACGTATTTGCGAACGAGGTTTGGAATAACCCACGTGCTTAACTCAAGATCCACCGACTTTGGCCAACAGATTTTGGAGATAACTAATGCGAAAGGGGTAGACATTGTCCTGAATTCGCTAACTGGCCCCGGATTTAAAGAAGCTTCTCTTAAATCTTTAGCCCAAAATGGATGCTTTATTGAAATGAGCAAGTTGGATGTGTGGAGTCCTCAAGAAGTTTATCAATTTCGGCCAGATATTGAGTATCACGTGCCAGATGTGTCCAGTCTTGACGACACAGTTGTTCAGAAAATGATGAATAATATTCGAGATTATCTGATAAACAAACGGGATTTCAAAATCGAAGCATTACCTTATGAGAGATTTGACGCTTTGGATATTCGCGCTGCTATTCATCACCTTCAGCAAGCGAAGCATATCGGGAAAATCGTTTGCGTGATGCCGGAAATTAGACGCGAACATTCAAAACTAGTACCGTTTACACTAATATTTAATGAGAATAGTACATACATTGTCACGGGCGGTTTGAGCGGGATTGGTTTTGAAGTTGTTAAGTGGATGCTTAAAAACGGGGCCAAGTTCATTGCTGTACTAAGCCGTAGGGTGGAACCCGAGGCAGAAATTTCGAAACAAATCCATGATTTTAACGAGCGCCAAGGAAAATATGTTCAGGCGTTCTCTGTGGACGTCTCGAATTATGAGAGCCTTTGCAAGTTTTTTGCATCTATTCAATCTACGAGCTCAAAGTTTCCCACAATTCGTGGCATCATGCATGCCGCTGGCGTGATGGATAATGGGACGTTCGAAAATCTTACGTGGGCACAGTTCCAATCCACCTACAAGGCGAAAGTGGACGGCTCCCTAAACTTACATAGACTTACAATGAACATGAATCTTGAACATTTTGTCATGTTCTCCTCAGTAGCGTCAATATTTGGTGCCCCTGGTCAATCAAATTATTCCGCCAGTAACAGGTTTCAAGATGCATTAGCGCACCACCGACATTTTCTAGGTCTCCCTGCCACCTCCATTAATTGGGGACATTGGGGGGAAATTGGGATGGGTATGGATATAGACTATCCGGGAACGCGTCCCATTTCAACTTGTGAAGGAATTCAATTCCTCAAATGCGTATTGAAATCAGCAGGGAAAACACAATTGATGGCAGCCAACATTGAGTCCATGGCTCTTTTAGCCCAAGTATTTCCCTCAATTAAGGAACTAGTTGATGACATTGGCATGCTTGAGCAAAAGTCGGAATTAGTCAGTCTCAACAGCGATGAGTTTTGGGTGAAAATGGATGCTGCTAAAGGTAGAGAAGAAAAGTTGTCTGTGTTGAAATATTATATCAAGATTTTAATACGGAGCATTGTGAGAATGGGAACGGAAGAGCCGGTTGGAGACCTTGTAAATTTTCAGTCTCTGGGAATTGATAGTTTGATGCTGCTCGAGATGAAAAACGCAATTCAAAATGTTCTTGGAACAAGACTCGTTGTTACTGCAGCGCATATAAAGGACTGCAACAATGTTCACTTGCTGGCTACTCGTTTACTGGATTTGACTGAGGGCAAAGACAATGTGCCTACGTTTATGGAATTGTGTGAACTAATACAGGAGGATTGTCAACTTGTTAATCAATTACAACTACCCGATGGCATGGTTCCTGTGAGCGAACGAAATATAAAAGTGATCCTAATTACTGGAGTAACAGGGTCGTTGGGTCGATATATTCTTCATGACTTTTGCAGATCAACATCTATTTCCAAAATAATTTGTCTGGTGAGAAAGGCAAAAGACAGAAATGAACCCGCACTCGAAAAACTAATGCAAATTTCGGAACAATACGGTCAATGCAACTTCGAAGTAAATCGGAAAAAACTTAACAAAGTTGAGGGAGACGTTGGAAAAGATTACTTGGGGTTGAATGCAGAACTATACTCAAAACTTGCTCAAGAAGTTGACGCAGTAATTCACTGTGCGGCGAAATCGGATCATATTGCAAAATACAAAAAAGAAGCAGACGGTCACTTAAATAATATCCGAAATGTCAATGTATTTGGGACCAAAAGGATTTTGGAGTTTGCGTCTCACTTGAAGATAAAACACGTATTTTATGCGTCTTCTCTTGGAGTTGTGACCACCACGAATGGAATGGTAGGCGAAAATGCTTCACTGTCAGAAGCCTGGCAAGAAGATGGGGATTTTAACAACTGCCTATCGAACAATGCAGGATACCTTTTATCTAAATTCGTTTCAGAGCAGCTGGTTAAACGTGCCGTAATGAAAGGAATCCCTTGTAAGGCCTTCCGATTTGGGCTGGTTTCAGGAGATGGGGCAACTGGACAATTGAATATTAACAACAGCCACTACATGCTACGTTTATTGGGCTTTATGAAATTGGGTTGTATTCCAGACACGAATCTTCCATCGCTCTTGGTAACACCAAATATTTGCTCTGAAGCGTTGGTCCGCATCGCTTTCAAGGAGGAAGCGCCATCAGGAGTTTATAATGTCGTTACTCCACATATTCAAATGGAAACGGTGTTTGTAAAAGTGGCAAAAGAATTTGGCGTAGTGGTTGAGCAAGTTCCTGTGGAGGAATTCATGCGAAGATTGGAAATGGAAGGGGATGACAGTCCTTTGGCACCATTTAAAGAAATTTACACGGAGGAGAATTTGAATCCCGATTTGGAAAGTGAAACCAAGATTACAAGCGTACGAACATGGATGGATAATCCTTCGAAGAATTTTTTAATGAGCAAGAAGATTTCTCAGTATCTACCAGGATTTTTGGAAAGAATGGAACGGGCTGAGGATATTATGAGAAGGGATATTGAATTTGCTAAAAGCAATAGGTATTTCGAAATGTTTGGAATTAAAACAGCAGAGTAAACAGTAATTTTTTAAAGCTCTGATTGTTACAGATTCTGATGATCATGCCAATAAGCATTATATAAAAATTATAATACAGTCGAGTAGTTTCTAAGAAATACCCTTACAGGAGTCAGTTCATATTACTTTTTTGATAATAATATTTTTTAAATATCTTTAACGTGTTATTTCTCATGCAAAAATACCTTTCTCAGATTATTATATAGTGGCACATTGATCACTGCTCTGAGTATGTGTTTCCCTGGTTTTAGTTTGTGTGAATAGGCTGTCGTGGGAAATTCGGTCGGGTATGATCTGATGTCCTTTTTATTTACAAGAGTGGGTAGTGGGTATATATTTCCTGGACTTGGTAATTTTCCCCATGATGTTGATTTTTTTGTTTATGAGTACTATGTGAATAAATACCAGGAAACTAACATCCACAAATTAATATAATTTTGTTTTGGCTTATCCATATTTTTTATTATTGCTTCTGATTAAAAAACAGTCCATGGAGAAAGTTTTTTGTCGGAGTAAACATAATCGACGCCGAATGAGAGCTCACACGGTTGACGAGTATCATTGTTCAAGGTTGCGTAGCATAATCAATTTATTCCGTCAGTAATCAATAATGATACGTTTAAAATTACAAGCAAGCATTGTTTGAATTATTAATCCTTTTGTAAAAAACATCAACATTTTAGTAAATTGAAATTTGTTAGAGTTTATTCATAATCTAATATTTTCTTGTTTCTTCGATAAAGTGCATGAAAAGGGCAAAGATTTACTGTGTCTTCATTGCTATTAAAATTAAACGTATTGCTCAATTTAGCAATGCATAGTGGTCATTACAAAATCCTCTAAATAATTCAGAAAGTTCAGCAAAGGCCGGTCTCCTTAATGGGTTCAAACTCCTACATTCTTGCATTCTCATGTAGCTAAAACGTCACGAAATTCATAAGCTATACCAGTCAATCATTAAAGACATGTAAGAAATTTACTAGAACCAACAAAGATTCAAATATGGCAAAATATACATATTTTAGGAAACAAACTTATCATGTGGTAAATTAGTAGTTGAAAAAAATTTGAAATTATGTGATTCGTTTATTGATATCAGATCCTTGGCTAGAGAATACTAAGAAGCAACTATGCGTATTTGATCCAAAATTTCAAAGCGAAAGAACTAAGCATACTTTAAACCCGATGTAAGACAGTATGTAAATTGGATAGATGGTCGGATTGCCGTTATGTTTTAAATCAGGGATGATTGAATGTCACCATGTTTTTTCAAAAACTTTCCGATGCTTTCCACACAACCTAATTTTATTATCTTGCTGGAAGTGCAATGCTGACTAATTTATTCACAATTGCTTTTACAAATATCATTCTACTTTGTATGGAGCGACCGGCATGATTACCATCGATTGGTGGTAGTCTTATTTGTGTTAAATATAAAGCGTTGCAATGAAATAAAATCATTTCCACTTTTTTACTAGATTACTCAAACGCGTCAGACATAAGCGATTATAGTATGGGTTGTAATGGTGCAGGGTTTAATGGGATTTCCATCCTGTCGAAGGCCAAGTTCTTTATCATGGAAGAAATATATGGTTGATGGGTGTCAATATTAAATCATGACTAGACTGGACACCCATATATAGTCGTGTTTGCTCAAGGTAAGCGTATCTACACAAAGTAAAACAAACTGCTTCAAAGCGGTTTTTGTTTACTTGGTTTCTAACATTGAATCCATTTGATAGACACTTTCCGAAGAAACCAGACACACATATCCTGTCTTGGATGGTCTATAGTTTTTTAACACGCGTGGTAATATTGGTTTTGTGTTGCAGAAGGGTGAACAAACAAACCGTTTGAACCCGTAAGCTTGGTAGCATGCACATTTTAGGTCCACTTCTTCTCCAAACCCGAGGCATTTGAGATGTTCGTGATTTAATGATCCTCATACATTATATTGATTTGAAAGCTCTGTGTACAGCTTACGATTTTAGTTTAAAACTTTGCAAACAGGTTTTTTCATAAAGGCAGCATTAATATTGTTGATATATACCAACACAGTTTAGAAGTTTTTCAGAATATATATATATATAATATATAATAGCTTTTGAGTACACATATTCCTATGGAAGAACTGGATAGAGACTAATTTAAAAATATATATTCTAAACTTTATGCTGACGTGTCGTATTACTGACTCAGCCACGTGCAGCGTTTCAATAAACCAATTTAAGGCAGTCAATAAACACAGACAGTCAAGTTTTCAACTTCTTCAGGTTGATTGAGCAAGACGAATACCTTGTCACTGCGGCAAGCGGCAATTAAGATCCTTAGTAAATCATAATTTTCCCCAAGTATTTAAGAAGTGGAGGTACGCCTGTTCAATAAAAGTTTTTAGTCCAAGATATAGATACGATTCGGCATCCTGCAGTTACGACATAATGACATCGATTTACATTGGGGAAGTGCACAACTTAACAATTGAGCTATGGGGTACTCATAACGCCAGAGAACGTCAAACGTTCCCTAATGATGATTTACAATCCATTGGGGAGTCCACTGTCACCCCTAATATTCATGAAACGCCTGTGTCTGAGCTGAGTAGGGTACATTTTTCAGACGTTGGGGGACTCAATATTATTTACTGCTTAAGTCCTGCCGCATCAATTTCTACATTCAATTATAACGTGTGGATAGATCCCTTCCCTGTACATTTATGGTTAGCCGTTGGTACATCCCTTCTAAAAAATGTTGCCTATTCGTTCGTGTAGCATACAGTAAAAATTGTGTGGGCGATCTTTTTGCCTTATTCATGGGTCAAGGGTTCACATTTCGTAATCAAAACTATGCAGTATTTTATGTAATGGCGTTTCCAAGTTTAATTCTAAATCTTTATTGGGGGAATGAGATAACCAGGTTAATGGTTGTAACTCCAGGACCTAAACCATATCGTGACTTGCGAGAAATGGTTTTTGCAGGCGTTAAAATCCTTCAAGGTCAAAGCAACATCGGGGTGTATGGAGAAGAGTTTGATGGAAAAGGAATGCAAGATATTTATAATAAAAGTTTGTACTTTGCCCCAGTCTGGGGAATAACGCTGGATTATGCAATTCCGTTAATGTTGGAAAACAATCTGAAATTTGCCCTACTTGCGGATTTAGGCTTTGCTTCAACATATTTTATGTACGCTCAGAGAATGATAGCAAACCACTTTGGTTTTGGGAATGTGATATGTAAATTACTGCCTGACATCTTGTTTTTAGTTCCAAATTATCGGATATTTAAGACCCAAAATAGATACGGGATGGTTCAAACAATAGAAAAATTGAAAAATGCCGGGTTAGTAAAGCTCTGGGATTCATGGAGCCAGTGGAGTTCGAGGTATTTTGAGCACTGGGAAATGGGGAGGTTATCAAATACTGAGAAAGTTAATGAACTCATTGAGCAATCGAAAATTTATCCTGTTCTCGTGATATGGGGGGTTTTCAACTCTATTGGCATTATAATGTTCTTAATTGAATGTTGGAACTATTGCGATTGGAGAAAAAATAGGCTTCTTCAGTGTTTTAGAAGAATCTTTACCAAAAATAGTTAAGCATAATATCATGATCAGTTCATACCTTCATTAATTTCAATGAATTATTCATTGAATTTAGGTCATAGCTCTCTATTGCATAGCATTGATGGGATTAATTTCCTTGGGAGCTTGGGTAGTATAACAAAATACGTTCCCTTTGTCTCATCAAATTCAGATAGAATAATGAAGGGCACATAATTTTTTTAGCTAATAATAAAACACAAAGAGGTATGCTATCAAAGAAAATCGCATTCATTAACCGTCATTAAACTTACTCCTTTTACTTATGCCTAGAATAGAAGAATAGATAGTTAAATTTCAAACAAAATTTACAGACAATTCCTCGGTCAAGCCAGGAGTTAGCTTAACCAATATATTTGGTACAATGTGTGTGGAGCATATATACACCAAAGCTTGAATACTTACATCTTGCAGTTGCAGCTGTATCGACATTGTTGAGCCACAATTCTGTAAGATTCAGTTTTTGAATTTCAAGTGGTGATATTTAATTTTTATATTTACTTTTTTATGTATTCTTTTTCAGGCCTTGCTCATGTTGGTTTTTAGAGGATAATGCACGAGGATTCGCTCCAATTTCTATATGCCGGATGAAATCGTGTAGTCTTTCATTTCAATAATTCTAAGCATGACTTTTCTTGTTTGGTAATTTAATGTGAAGGTTTAAAGAAATGAATTCGATACTATTACAACCCAATAATACTGTTGTTGGTTTGGTAGTCGCACATTCCTTTGCAAAGCTTGAAAATTGTGAATTTCAGCATTTGTTACATTTTCTGCAGCTTTCGCAAGTTATTAAGAAACAAACAACGGCATTTTTTTACATTATTTCTGAATTTATTTGAATAAACGAGGGGTCTTGGATTTTTATAGCTTAAAAGTTATATCATTGACCGTTAACGATGGTTCAAACACCTTTTACTTTTGTGAAATGAAGTTAACATGATTTTTAAGCCAGAGGCCATCACTGTTTAACTATTTTGTTTCAAAGTAGAAACATGAAAAATATTTGTATGCATCTTTCAACAAAGTAAACTAATCAGTTATTATATAAGATGGTACATGCAACAATTTAAAATGTACTGTAAATAAAGTAAACACCTCATTGTAGAAAAGCATCCATAGGCAATCAAATAATATTTAACTGTTATTGTAGTAAAAAACGAGCCTGGTGTCTGATGGTATTCTTGAAGCAAAAGACTAGAGTAAAATCTTATACTTTTTACAGTTTTAGAAACTCTACAAGCAAAGCCGTATATATGTGTCACTTATTAATAAAATAGGTAATCTTTATGATTTCCAGCAAGCGAAGGCGACCATCACGAGAAGCAGAAAGTTAGTTCTTAAGTTGCTAGAGCAAGAACCAAAGCCTGGGTTTCGTGTTGTTGTTGTTGCAGAGTCATCAACGACGAAAAAGTTCAACCGTCTGGATCCTCGGGCAACGTGATGGTTAATCGTATCAGTTTTCCCATAAGACCAAATTACGTATAGATAAGAATCCTGTTGATAAAAATGCATTCCAAAAGGCTAAAAATTATCTTATTGGCATAATTTGTTTATGATAAGCGCTACCTCTATACTAATATCCTCATCACGATTTCCAGTGTTCAATACACGTCTAATTTTGAGGGTTGTCATTCCTTCCCATTCGAAGCCACTCAAAACTATCCAGTCTTGACCACTCAAATCTTCAACGGGCATATTGTTGGCGTATCCATGATAATCCTAGTATTTTAAATTTATTTAGTTTTTCGTAAACCTGGTGTATTTTTTTATACAACGAACATCTCCACATACCCTTCCATATAAAGTATTGTTAACTGCATGGACCCCACCAATGAACAAATCTGCATCTATCATGCCGGGATTGGGACTTAGGCCAAAACCAACGTACCCAGTTGTGTTGACCTTCAGCAACAGCTCAATGAATCTATTAAAGCCACTTTGGATGATGAAGAATTCCACTGTGTATTTTTCATCCAAATAAATGTGACGAGGGGTCGGAACAGTAGTTGTAGTTGGGACAGTTGTTGTGGTCGATCTGGTAGTTGTAGTTGGGTCACTAGTTGTGGTACTAATACCCGGTTTTGGAGTCGTGGTTGAAGGAGTGTCATCAACAGTGAAAAGATTCACCACTCTCCTGCCCTTCAGACCGAAAAATTGATCCGTATCGGATTCACCGTAATCCCAAGATACAATAATGCTCGAGTTCTGAAATTGTCAATTTAAAATTAGTTACTTGCTGCATTTATGTTAAGCTTTTAGAATCTCCATTGAAATTGCTAATAAGCTGGAAAATGTAAGGCCGCCGAAACGGTAAAAAATTTCGACGTAAGATAAATCCCAAATACATATTTATCGACACCCTGCAATATTATCCAATATCAAGTGCCAAGAAATTCCAAACAGTTTTGGCTGCACTTAGTTAAAGGTCGGTTTCAAATATGCCCTATTTGAACGAGTCTGGATGAAAACTGAAAATAAGTTTTGCTTAAAAAAGAGCATTTCCATATTAGAAGCAACACGGGAATCGTAAGCATGCAATTTCTTCCTCCTAACTCTTGCCAATTCCAAATTTACTGATCCGGGGTTTCTGTTAATTAGAGTTTCCACCCTATTTACAATTGCATAATTTGTATTTAGTTCGGGTTATATAGTAATAGTTAATAGCACTACAAAAGCTTTAATTCGTATGACTGCGGTAAATGTCATCCACATTTCAAACACTATATCAAAATATTTCACACAGAAGTTTAACTATCATATTGTTTCGATAGGGTGCAAGCGGGATTGAGCTTTATAGTGAGTGTTATAAATGCTAAATTGTACATTTTCTGACGATAGTAGCAATCAAAATAATTTGACTTGAATTGAGAAACCTTTGTAGGAGTCAGGCAACAAATACCGACACTACAATGCATTCAACCCATGAACCTAGAATTTGTCAAAATTCTAGATAACCTCCCCAGACGACCAGTCCAGCTTAGTTTATATAAAATACCATTCGTGACTAAAATTTGGTCCATGCATGAAACTACACATAATATCATATTGAACATAATGGGAACTTCATTTTAAAATATTTTTGTAATTTTATTCTAAAAAACATAGAATGCGTTAAAAAATATTTTGTTAACATGCTACTAGCTGTACGACACTTTAAAGCTACATTTTAAAGCTACCAAGGACACCTAAAAATCATTTTCTTGATGATTTTTGACACAAAATCAGGATCTGCAGTAAATGGGTGAATTCGATTCATCTCAATATGTTCAATATGAAGAATGAAAAGTAAGGATATGCAGAGATCAATATGTTCATTAAGTTGGATATGGATTTATCAGTAGTAAATACCATAAGAAATCACGGACCGCTAATTACTATCATTAGGTTTATATTTCGCCTATCATGGACTGGTCGTCTGGGGAGGTTTTTGGGGATTTTGACAATTTACGAACTCACAGCAAAAATAGTAGCTAATGTCGCAATCTGTTCTAAGCGTTCACTCCTTTCCGTTGTTTCTATGACCGTCAATCAATATTGAGTAGCAATATACATAATATGTTACAAATTAAATTAAGAGTAGGATAAAAAGAATAAAAGTTGACTAGAGCAAAGGCTAGACTAGGCTTTCGTTTGGTTTCAACTTTCACACAAAAGTAGAAAATAAAATTTTGTTGTCTCTGATAAGACTAAAAGCTCCGGAAATTAATACCATGTAATTGAATAAATGTATTGCCTTGCATTCTCAACTAATTACGTTAAAATAAATTTCACAATCAGCAATTGAGTAAATAAACCAACTCAGTCGTCACAAATGAACTTTACATGAAATGCAATATTATGAAAAGCGCGCGCGTAAATACGCCAATACATACATTTTCAATTTTACAAATTTCTCGAATTTTAGCTCTTATCGGAGATGCAACTAAATTTTATTTCCTACTTTTATGTGAAACGAAACTAAAGTCTCTTCTTTCCTTCAGAAATCCGTTTCATCGTTGCTCTAGTCTAGTTCTAGTATATATTTTATATAGCTAATACCTCGATTTCAATATCAAATATGGTGTCACCAGTGTTCAGTAACCGTGTAACAGTAAGGGTTGTGCCACCATCTGTTTCTTTTCCAAACAAAATTGTAACAATTTTGGCAGCCTACGCATCGATCTAAAATATATTTCCCGGGTTCGTTCCCATAGTAGTCCTATGACATAATTATTCCCGATATGTTATCAAAGAACACAGAGGATGGTACGTACTATTCCTTCAGTTAAGTTTTTGTAACTTTCATGGAATTAATTAAAGTAGAATTTTTACTTACCTTTCCATACACACCCAAGTTGCTATAGACTCCGCCAATAAATATATCAGCGCCGAACAGGCTGGGACCACGTCCTATAGCAAATCCAATGAACCCGGTTGCTTTAACGTCAAATGACAGTACAATACTATCATTTCCAGCAGCACCTGGTATAATATCCAATCCTACAGCGTAATTATCATCCAAACGCAAATTTCTAGAACAAATTGCAAGTGCAGCGCATAGTACTACCCCGGTACCTAGTCGTGCAAAATACATTTCTAAACTGTACCCAACTATTGGGGTATTGATAGGTCAAAAATATTATGCTTCCTACCTTACTACAACTAACTTCGACCTGTGACGGTGAATTGACAGCCTATGGGTTTTAGCAGAAATTATAAGGTGTGCCAGCACCAAAAACCTTGCACCAGTCACGCTTATTCATAATGGAGTCAACGTAATAATACCTAAAACAATAATGTCTAAATGCCAAGAACGTCGACGTAGAAAGTTAGGGTAGTATGTATATTTACTGCAGCTCGGTAGTTCGTAGTATATTGCATTGACATCCTTATATTATATTAATCCAATAAATAAAAACGTCTATTGACCAAACCGTCTAAAACGAATTTCATCAGAAACAATCTATTACGATTTTATTTTCCACCGTCTGTCTCTGTTTCAATAAGAGGCATAAAATTGTTATGATTGATAGCCTACGTTCGTGTGATTGCTGGGCACGCTGTGCTCGGGATTTTGAGCTAATAAATGGGCAAGGCCAGGGTTAGGATTTTTAGTATATTCTAAGTATTTTGAAACTTATTCAAAGATTTTTTTAATTCAAGAAACTGATTTAGTGAGCTTGAAAACCGGACGATTTAAAAAAATACTTATACCTAAAAAAGTGATTATACACGCCTAATGCTCAATTACGAAATATTCTAACATGTCACAAATAATTTGACGTATAATTAACATACATTTAATAATTTGACAAGTATTTTATTCATTTCTTAGACTATAAACTTTTTGGTTTAGTTATTACTCACGTTACGTAATTTTATGGCTTAGACATGCTGTTCCGATACATTCAGAATTAGGCATTTTCCATTATTCGTTTCTGATTAGTACGCGTTTCTCTGATTAAAGCATAATCAATCATGGGAGTGAAGTGACAGATTTTAACGAAATGCATTTCCAATATGTGTAAGTCTCGTTATCACTGCCAGTTTACCTGTTATGAATTATTGAATTGGAGCAAAATACAAGTCTACAAGGCGAGGAGATGGCCTTTCATCGTTTATGTACTTTAGGACCGGTTGTGTCGTCTGAAAGCTTACAGACTGAAAAACTTACACAATCACATCACTATACTAATCAGTTGTTGAGTGACAGGTTTTCAATTTGAACAATAAAATTTCATTGACTCGATTAGGAAGCACAGTATTGTCAACTGCTCCATCAAATTGCCTTATCAAGCTGGTGAATCACCTTCTGCATAATTGCCAAAGGCCAAATCCTCCACACTTCTCACAGTGTTTTCGGGACGCCCAATGTAAGTTCTGTCCAGCCATGTCCCCTGATAACCCGATAACAATTTTTATAGATTAAATAGCTAATAACTTGGAAGTAATATATTCAACGAAATTCACAGAAATTGAGTTATCAGGACCTATTGGTGTGGAATTAACATGCGATATAAGTATTAAAAGAGTATATATATATACAGTATAGATATAATGATTAATTATTTACACGTTCAAAAATCCCAATTTAACTGTCAAATTGAGTAGTTCAATTCGTCTCATTATAAAACGTATTCAATTAATTCAATAACCGGGAAGTGATTCACAGTGTCATCGGGAAGTGTGTGACAACACATCCTTGAAAAATGTAAAACATTTGCAACCTTTGATTTGTAACAGGTAGGTGGTCGAGTGCAAATTGCATTAAGTCGGCAGTGTTATTTATTTTAAAACAATTGATTTTGATTAATAACTTTCATGAAGTTGGTGTCACTTACGGTCCCACTTTAAGTATAAATTCAATAGTTTTAGTATTTTCTGCCGTCATTTCACTCTCGAACTAATTGCCACTCGGGTGCCAAAGAGTTAAGAATTAGAAATGTATCTTGTAAAAATAGCCATCAACGTGGTACTCTGTGCTACGCTGGCTACTTCAAGAATTTTGATATTGGAAGAAGGCTACTTTGTTGGATTGGATATTTCAAAAGTGGGAAATGATTCCATCATTTCACTCGCTTTGAATGCTAATACATTGGGCTACGTAGGATTTGGTTTAAGTGAAGCCCTAGCGAGAACCGACGCGTTTTTTGGGGGTATTAACAGCATCACTAATGCAGCATACATTGACGTAATTACAATTTTACCCTCTAGGCAAAAACTTTTATTAAATCACTATTTCAAATCAATTCGGAAATTGCGTCTTTTACCTGAAAACGTATTATAATTTACGTTCATAGGATTACTATATTGGCGAAGACAAAGTTTAAACTAGACTAAGGCAAAAAGATGCCAATGGAAAGAAGAGATGCACGTAAAAGTAGAAAATAATTTTTTCTTCAGTCTCTGATCGTACAATACTCCAGCA
>JAANSM010000994.1:0-21546 GCA_036850725.1 Orchesella villosa | reverse complement strand
AATCCAATGAATTGTGGGATAATTATAGGAAAAGCGAGAAGTTGAAAAGTCGTTTGTTCGTATCACACCCAAAAGACATAATGATTTGGTTATTATGATTCATGTAACACCGGAAGAGACTATTGTATATAGCTGATGTATTTTCTTCACCCTATAGCCGTAAACATTGATCTTGTATATAACTGCAGATCCATGTATTGTGTATATGTGTTGGATGGATTCCAATTAATGAGTTGATCTGTGAATGGTGCTGCAGAGAGAACTAGGGGAAATCAGAAACCTTTCCCAAATATTACTATACAGTGAACTTGTACGGTATAGTAGTTCAGCGGATATTATAACGACACTAGTTAACTTCTCATGCAGTGTAATTGTAATTACATGTTCCTCTGTCACGTACAAAGCCTGATTAGTACCAGTATCCATCACAAATGACACAGGGTTCTAGGATTATACTAAATACGTTATATACACACGTGCTTTTGTGTCGCTGCAAGTCTGCTTCATGAAATATCCATGATATGTATTGAAATTGGCTTGATTTATGCAGCAAGTTTAAGTCTTAAGTCTCAGTCTAAGTTGCATGTCAGATAGCTAGAAGGATTTTGTTGAACTTATTGGAAGTTCAGCCAAAACGAATACTAAAGCATGAGAGAGTTCAAGTCCAGCAGATTGTGTCCTTGTGTCATTGGTAGCTAGTGTCTTGTAAAATGCAGCGAAAGACACTTAAAGGCAGCCGCAGCCGTTGTTAGTGCTTGTTTGGGATTTCTTTTAGTTCTGTGAACTGGCTCATCCTGCTCCATCGTATCAATCAGCTTTCTCCCAGTTTAATTACTGAATATCGACGTGATAATCAAAAGCCAATCCTGTAAACCGAAACTCATTATTACAGCAGGCGCATGAGAGAGCTTACATTTATATGTGATGGAAGCTGAACTTTATATGTTGAGCGAAGTGTAAACATAATAAATTTCCAAAAACCGAAGGCCTGGAGGTATGAAACGCTTATAAATAAGGTACTTCTTTATCTCATTTTCTCTCACAAACGAAAACTTTGTAACCCTACTTTGTTTGGTTTGGGAAGATTTTGTGTTTGTTTGATCCACAACTTGTATATTTTGTATAAATACTCTATGCACTTTCATTCCAACGTATCACCTTCATAGTCAAACCATGCTTTGAAAAATCGACGAAGGTAAATTCAATATTTGCTCCTCTCTACTGATGCTCATTTAAACGCACGTTTTTCCTTTAATTTTAATATGGCATTTATTTGTGATTATTACATGTTTTTGCAAGAAAGTATTCTATCTATAGTAGATACATAAAAACATAAGTTCACTACTTCCAAAATGGTTAATATAATATAATATATGCATATTCCGCTAAGTCAACCGAGCAAAATTGTGAATATTCACAATTCACGGTATTCACACAATGCTTTGCAATAAGGTGTGTACTTTTCCACTTAGTTTACTAGTTAGTAAACTGTCTGTGTAAATAAGCAATCGTAATGACTTTGCTTATACTTACTGTTACTTTCCGTTTTGTTACAACCACCAGAATTTGTACATGTACAAAGTACCGAACAAAATCGACTATTTCTTTTTTCTTCTTACAAACGCTACATTTGGTTGTTAGTTTGTTAGAAATATACATATGGGTAAAGTGGAAAATTGTGTTTACTTTCACTTTACTCGCCTTTCCCAAAATCACACACACCTAAAGCCGATGTTTCTTGTATCGGTGGCTCTGGCTTTCATCCAATTTGTGAGACTATGTTCTTGTCCTCTCCTCTCTGTCTCAAGCTGTTATCAATTTGTATCCTGCTGTAAAACAGTAGGATTGAATGCAGGCACTAATAGAAACTACAGGCAATAGATAGACAAATTAAAATCGCTACAAAAAGTAGAGATATGTTAAAGACACATAATGATACATCTCCGTATTAAAACCTGATAAAAACTCCGAATACTTCTCAAAGTATGACACATTAATACCACACTTAAACCTTGATAAAAAGCAACTAAAATGGCCTGCATATTATAATGCTATAATTCAATACGAAAATTCTCAGTATTTCGTTCCAAAACGTGCAGTAGTGCGGTACAGTTTACTGGAAGTCAAATTGTAAAATATAATCTGCCATATGATGTTGAATTACCAGTATCAATGAAACTGAACCTGGCATTATTTTATATGTTGAGTTACCAGTATCAATGAAACTGAACCTGGCATTATTTTAGTTTTACACAGAACCTATTTGGCATTATTGCACCCAATTTAAAATTATGACAAGAAACTTTTTGTCCTTCGTTCCGAAGGATGTGGCAAAATGTGGGCAAAGAATGAAAGAAAGAAGACAATGTAATTTGAATTCGGGACCCAGGTGAATTGTGGAAAGGTCAAAAGCAAAAAGCAACCTCGACGACTTGGCGTACAGTATAGCGATAAGGATAACCGCATAAGCATATAAGCTTACAATCGAAAGCTATGAAAATGTACATTCAGATTCTATTAAATTCTGTATTTTGTGACTAGAAGAATTTATGTTACGATGAGAAATGGAGTTTGAAAATGTTTTCTGTGAACATCAAATGCTGGTGATTCAACAGTTTTAAACTTTGGTAATAATATATCCATTCAAGAAGTTCGGAAAAACTATGGCTGGGTTCTGCTTTTATGTTCGAAGTTTTTTCCTCTCGTTTCCCGTACTAGTGAGATTCAGCAGTGTAAAGAATTCGGAGTTCTGATTTTGGATAGTATAGAGCTTTGTGCATTACTTAAAGCGAAAATTACAATAGACCAACGGTGAATAATTAACATTGCAACTTGCAAGTAAAAATAAAGTTCAAATGGGGCTTTGTGAGATCTGCATTTCGATGCCCGTTCGAATGTTCACTTCCTTATATGCATTTCATTACATCATGGACCGAACAAAAAATTTTCACACCATTGAGCCTTATGAGTTTTCCCATTATGCTCAAGTGCAATGTAGATTTTTCTTTTTGAAAACTCAGGTATTGTTTTCAAAACTTTCTTTGTCTGTACTACTTTGGGAAGAAAAACTTCTTCCCATCCTATTGTTTAATAATGTCAGTCTTTTACGAGCTTCCGCGTCTTATATGGAGTATCATGGGATTGTTCTTCTTATTTCTCCAGAGGAGGGTCGCTTTCTTCTGTCAGGACTTTGATACGATGGGAAAAGTGTACGTGAGTATGCTTTGTGTCGCAAAGGAATGAGTTTCAACAAGAGAAATAACAACACGAGCAATACGACGATCTTCCTTGTTTCTTTTTTCAACACCACTGGGGCTAGTTTCTTCCATTAAGATAGAAGGAGCAGAAGTGGGAAAGCTGATGGAGAAAGGAAAGTGTGACTTGGTTTGTGCTTTGACAACAATATCAAAGTGCATTAGAGCGGAAGGAAGAAGTGATGGGAAAAAAGTCATTCCAAGTGTACTAGATCAAGGTAGCATTGTGAATTCCACTGGGGGAAACTAGAATAATAATAACAGTTGGGAGTATATTTTTTTCGCACAACAGTAGGTAGCTTCCCTTTGCAGCTAGTTGCTTCCGAATGAGAAACCACCAACTGTGTGCTAAACTATGAATGAAAATAATTTCAGAACTCTTTTGTATACAAAATTCATGCCGCAATGTAATAAGTAATGCATTACATTATTACGGCTCTTTAGAGTTCACGTTCACGGGCATTTTAGTTATTAATCCGCACTCACTTCCAACGAAGCCTTGCTCATCGTCATCAAATCATTGTCAGTTGTGTTAGTACAAATGAGGAATTACCACGCTAGTCATACTCCGAAGAAAATTATGATTGGTGCAGCATGGATTTAGCCAGAAAAAGGCCAAGTTTGTTTAACAGACATTCAAATGCAAACAAATGCAAGACTTCATTATACGAATACATTGATATGATGAATGGTGGATGGATGCAATATAAATATAGGATATAATTTGAAGTAATTTAAAAGAACAATGGAAGTTTGAACGTAATAGTTATAACTAATGAAGTTTTTAATTTTAGTTTACAAAAAATTACATTTGCATCTAGCATATTAAACTGCTTCTTATGCATGTATATTATGTTGTAGGTACTTCAGTACTTGAGCTTGCGTATATATATTATTATATGATGCTTCAAATAAGTGCAGACTAGATTTTCAAAAATTACTAAGGTACGAAAATACTCATGTACGTACTCTATTTCGTTTGAGATAATTTCTTGAGTAACACTAAATTATATTATGTACATAATTCATTTCCAGAACACTGTGTGGTTGAGCATATTTCAGGATTCTATATATAAATCTTTACCATTATAATTGTCTTCAACTCCTTTCCCAATGGCCAGTACAGTCAATGACTGTAATGGATCAGTTACGTGACAAATTACGTTATTACAAAAAGCGAATATAACAGAATAAGTTAATTAAGGAACTAACTTAGAAGAAATAATAAGAAGGAAGGAACCAACTAAGTGATGAAAACTTAACAATGAACAAGAAAAAACAAAATAATTCATATTGATACAAACTTCATGTATATAAACCAAATCCATGATATAAACCTAAAAATTGAAAATATAGTCTTTAGCATTCATATTCATATATTAAACTAACTAATACCATATCATAACACGTATCACGAATCGCCTAATCGTGGTTAGCACAAACAGCCAATTATAAAAGTAGGAAAAACAATTAATTATTACATAAATCATAACTCGATAATAACCGGAACTCCAAATTAGAAGTTTGCTAAGTCAACAACTTTTTCAAGACTGGTGTCAACCATTACAAACTCATGGGGTTGAGAATTTTCGTAAAGAGCATTGTCAGTGTCAGTAGAAAAATATTTTTCTTGAAATCCATATCCAGTTCCAGCATTCTCTTCCTCTTGAGGATGAAAATGACTTGAGGCACTAGTTTCATCATGAATCATCACGGAGCTATCCAGATTTGAATTTGTAAGCTGATCGTATTCCTCACCGCTAAGTTCACTCGTCATTGAAGACGAATTCCCATTTAGATATACTTTTCCACCTCCCATCGAACTATCACCATAATCTGCGGGTTCAGTTCCAGAGAGCAACTGTTTCGCCTTAGCTTCCTCAGCATGATGGTTTGCAGTGTGCTTTAGCACAGCCTGCTTACTTCGATAAATAGCAGCACAAAACTCACACGGGTACGACTTTGCCATATGTGTATTAATGTGGAACTGTACCTCCCGGAAAGAATTCGCTACAAAGCCACAATACTGACAGGTTATATTACTCTTGTCGTATTCTCTCGCTCTTGGAACAGCCAAGCGGTCATTAGTCAAAGGTTTATCGTTTATCAAAACAGGTAGTTTGAGGGGTGTTTCAGCATCGCTGTACTTTTTACTTCTTAAAACTTCACTGCTTCTCCTCTGTTCTCCATCTATTGTAGAACGTTCACCATTTGTTCCGTCACTTTGCTTATATGCAACACCAAAGCTGCGATTGAAATTACGTTTTCTTAATGATGAAGAGCTGGACGACGTAGTCTTAAAGATAGCTTGAGCGGAGACAGGGGACGCTGGTACTGCAGGTGATGATAGTGAGTCTAATAGAGCCAGTGGAGACGCAGATACTGTAGACTCTACAAGTGGTTTCCTTCTTTTTCCTTTGTTTAGCAACTGACGGTCTAGTATTCGCTTAGGTCTTTCATTACTCCCAGTACTACGACTCCTTCTGCGCATACTCAAATTTCGCACGGGGCTAGTTCGCAATTCCATTTTACTAGCGAGGAAATCAGACTTCTTGAGTTGAACTTTGACACAGTAAGGACATTTCAGGGCACCGTTCTCATTCCTATTTTGTCGAAGTAAATGAAGCACAACCGGGTCTCTAGTGTCAAACTGGTGGCGACATGAACCGCAAGCTAATTGCTCGGAACCTTCGTCAATAAGCTCTGAATCTGACTGTTCTTCCGGGGAAGGGATCGGGGGCGGAGCTGATTTTCTAAAACAAATTACAAATAAATTCAAACGAATGTACATACAAAATACGAGATACGTCATTTTACATATTACATAATATGGTTGTATGGCGTTTGTCCTAATTACACCATAAACCTTCATCCTTCACCCTTTAACATTTATGCTGATTGAAACAACTGAATCTGATAAAATTATTGTACAGTTGACAGTGTCGGTTGAAAACCACAAAATGAAACAAGTAAGTCATAAGTTAAGTAGTCACTGGTTATGACAAGTATTAAATATGACGTATGGCTAACTTTTATCCTTTGTCATTTGTACTTACTTTGCCACAACTGCAGTGGGGCGGTGATTGACCCGTTTGTGTTTTTGAAGCTCTGCTGTTGTTCTAAACCTTTCTTGACACAGTTTGCACTGGTACCAGGAATCGTCATCCATCTTAAATTGTAATTAGTGATTAGTAATCGTAATCGACAAAACTATAAACAACAAAGAAGCGACAATTAAACATTCAACTTTATTGTTTATGTTGAAACTTCACAAGTGACAAGTATAAATGATAAACGATACTTGCAATGGAGAAATAGAGTTGAGAGTATAGATGATAGAAACGAGACGAGAACTTGCAAACATGAAACCATATCCATAACAGTTGACAGTCAACATTGAACGAACAATACGTTACCTACGTATGATTTCGAATCTCTGAAACTTTCTCGAAATTCTAAATCTTAATTATGAAATACCTACAACTTACTGTGAGCTGTCCTCTCGGGTGTCTGTTCCAATTCGTTGTTCGTGTTGCTTTAACATTTAACATTCAATCAATCACCAATAACTTTAATAATAGAATGTTTAAAAAATTAATCATTATTAAACTAATAATCGTAAACAGTAAAACATACATTCTACGTTGCTAAAACCAGACGAAAAAACCGAAGAACTGAATAATGAACACAACCAAATAAATGTAGGGCAATGAGGACAAGTTCTGTTCTACTACCGTCACCGTACACTGTGCATCGGTCGTACCGTATGCCGTATGCTGCTGTGTTAAACTAATTGAATTTATTGTATGTATTCGTGTACATACTTCATACTCATACAATCTTAGAAGCTATAGTTGAAAGATCAAGAATAAAATATTCTACACAAAAGTTACTTGAAACAAGAGAGCAAGACACAAGAGCAGGCAAACTAGAGAGAAATTTTTGAAGTACGACACCGTGTGATCCCACACATTTTCATTCTATGTTTTGTATTTTGCATGCTGTGTTCTGTTGAATGCATTTTAACTGACTTTGGTATACCTTAGATTTAGATTGTATACAAAAACACTACTTTAGCTTTGGGGAAATGTGGACATGTGTATAAAATACATAGCGCTATACGGCAAGTCGTAAATGACCATGAGATGAGAAGAGAAATGAACTAAACTAGACACAAGACGATGATGGTGATGTTTTATGTAATGTGTGTATTGAACTGTGTGGTACGTACGGTCTTCGCTCGTATTAATGAAGAAGGAGAAGAGTATATGTATAATATGAGTTTAGAATGACATTGAACCGAAGCTGAATGAAACATGCAACAAAGCATGAAGCTTAGATTTGGATGTACGAACTCAGAACCTAAAGCCACCTTCATCACCTCCCCCCACCAATTAATTCAAACTTGCAATTTTGATAGGAATGGGAATAGGATATGTATATAGTGATAGTATACAAAACTATATTACTTGCACTTGATTGAAGTTGAAGTACAGTTATCTCAGTTTCAGTATATAGTATACATATTATGGTAAACATTTAATTTTGATCATTTTGGTATGGAATAGGTAGGTGGATGAATAATGAATACATAAACTATCACGAGTTGAGTACTATTGACTAGTACTATTATCTGTAGAGTTAGTAGTTTGTTGGTACTATTGACTTTAGGCCACAGCGGAACAAGTGATTCCATACCCACACCATAGTAGTTTTTATAAATAGTAGTAATTTACGAACATAAACTTTTAGGAAAACGACAATACCATATGATGTATAGTAAGTCTTCGGTTTCAGTTTACCATTTACTTATATATTTTCGAAAGCAAGTACAAAGTTACAGACAGAAACCAAAACTCAGTTACGAAAAAATCACAACGATATTATAATATTGAATTGAAACATGTAGGATACAACGATACAAGCAATTAAAGCATGCTGCTGTTATGCTGCATGTGGAATGTAGAGGAAGACGATGAAGTAACAAGACGAAGAACTACAAATTAGATTCAAGGTGTATTAATTGCATTTATGCCAGTAGCGGGTGGGTAAAGAAAATTGGAAATAAATGGAAGTGAAATGAACTATGAAAGGAATTCGGTAACAAAACGAGAGTGTAAGCTGCGATGCTGTTGGTATAGTTGGAAATGGAGCGAATGCTGTCATTTAGTAACAAACATTACTTATATGTGATGCATATAGATGAAATTACTATCCATGATACAGAAAGACGTGGTGGAGGCGTATAGTAATTCGATAATATTATTATTGTTAACAAGAACCACTTACCTTTGCTGGCGTAAGTTTGTCCGGAGAGAATAATGTATATTGCTATACATGTAACCTCAAAAGTACAACTTCATGCAGATTAATTTGACTTTTTCTCTCTTTTTTCGTCTGTTACAAATATGAAACAGCAGCAATCAATCAAATCTCATCAGACTTGAAGTGATAGTACAACATGAGAAGTGGACTTAGGTAACAATAAAATCCGATGGAAATTTTTATCTGTATTTTTCTTATAGCATTAAGGTTTCAACGCACCACTATCTTCTTTTCTTTCCACAGTATTTTTTTTATTTAAAAGTACAATCTTGACAAACCATTCAAAAGCAAAAGTATTACAGTGTTTTACCTGCTTTCACTCAAGGATCTTAATATCTTTCCCAGGATTTCATTTCGAGTACCAAATCTTCTTTTTATACAATATTCTGAGAAGCAGGCTTATGATCTTTCTTTTCTATAATACAATAATACCACTCAATAAATATTGTATTACGATCACGAGTATCACGATTCATACTTTGTTACTTCCGCGAGTACTCTAGAACTAGCACATTTTCTTTCTTTTTTTCATTCTAAGCCTCTTCGCCTCAAGCATCCCGTCATGATATCATCAGAAACACTACATCTCAACCAAGAAATTTCCGGCCATGTTAACGTAAAAAGGAAAGACCTGTAGAATATTTTCGTTTTATGTAGGCTAGTCACTTCTTCACTCTGTCTATAAATTTCTGTTTTGTCTTTGTTGAAGATAATGCTTTCCTTCCTCATCCTCATAGTTGTATTGAAAAGGAAAGTCAAACTGATACAATGCAATGTTCCGGTTTTATTATCTTTTTTATTCATTTTAACATTAAGCTGCACACGTTCAGTTGCAGTCCATTACATATTGTAATATAAATGTAATGTCATCACACAAATGTATATTCAGAGCGTAGGACAAGGTGTCGTACCTAGAACCTCTACGTTTACTACCCGTTGTGTTGACGAAATATCTAGATTGCTATCAGTGCAAGACAAAAGAAATGCGAGTCCTTTTGTGAATTCATCCATATTCATTCACTTTTATACCCCATATAAATTTTCTTCTTTTGTATTGCAAACTAGGAAAGTGAACTGAAAAAAGTTCTTTTGATATCATGCGTTACATTTCATTTTTACAATGCCCAGCAGAACAATAAATCTTCATAGGAGCGCGATACCACTCAAGCTTTACACATTACTCGGTTAGATTTACTTGTCTTGAGCTGTAAAACACAAAAGGTAGTAAATCTAATCTGTCAGGTACTTTCTTTGGAGGAAGAAAGGGGAAAATTATTGAATAAACATGTTGGACGTGTTGGCATTTTGGTGAAAAGTAGGACGAAACAGGTTTTGTATGAATCAAGGAAAATAGGAAATTTACTACAAATACGAATGGTACACGTGATTTCTATTTTTCAACATGAGAAACATTCAAGAAGGATCTTGATAGTTTATTTTGTAGACACAATGTATGTAAATCTATAATTTATTTTTTGGAAGTTTACTTGCGGTGTTATGAATTACTGTTTGTCGTCTGTTTCGCCAACGCTGTGATGTAATTTGAGAACTTCCCAAGTCTCTATTGGTTTGTAGTGATTGCCCGATTTTGTGGTTATGTACTACAGTTTATATAATCAGTTAGTAGGACTCCTACTGCAGTGGAGTATGAGCATGCAAAAACAAAGAAGGCATATATTTCCTCGTTGAATTACTAAGCAAATTACTGTACCACATGTCAGGTATACTTATAGGAGATCTTTGTCTAGGTTATGTAAATTAAAGCTAATTGCAACTTCTGACGTGCTATAATTTGATATTGTAGGAAAATGAATGCGAGTGAAGTCAAAAGTTATTTCGAGCTAGTAGAAAGATGTCACACACAGGTGATTTTATCTTCATCATGTAGTTTACGTAATGCATGCAAGCCGAATATACAACGGCAGGATCATATGGGTAACCTGAGAAATGAGAAAAGTTTTGTTGGACCACCAGCAGAACAAATGATGCCAGTGATATGTTGCTGTAATATTTATAAACCTCGACGGCGACTCCATCTAAAAGTTTGTTGCATGTACTTTCAGAGTTTTACCTTTTGTAGATTTTGGTTGGCATTTTGCTAATTAGCAATTAAGTGCTGCATGATTATGAGAAGTCTTAAAAACTAATGTAACGTAAATAAAATAAACATGTCAAAACATTATTTCATTCAAGAACTCACGAAAAAGAAAATTCCTGCAAACTAAAAACTCAATCTCATTTCTCTTATATATTTGTAGCCTTACGCAACAGCGGATTTATAAGGCAGCCTGTAATTTTCATCCTGCTGAACAACACTAGCGGATAATTAGCTCACTTTCTCTTCAACAATCTTCAAATTGCATCCCAAGTGAGTGGGAAACCGAAGCCAACAGCGAACTCCTTTACGGAAGCATCACAAGAGCAGCATTAAGTAATTCAAACAGGGAGAACAAAAGGGAAAAGAAAACAGCTTTTCACCTAGAGCCCAAGTTGTGAAATGCCAGCCGTGCACAAATACTGA
Organism: Orchesella villosa; assembly: GCA_036850725.1. Classification (NCBI taxonomy): domain Eukaryota; kingdom Metazoa; phylum Arthropoda; class Collembola; order Entomobryomorpha; family Orchesellidae; genus Orchesella; species Orchesella villosa. The sequence goes on along the minus strand of JAANSM010000994.1, from coordinate 10,446 downwards.
TTATAATACACAACAGAAGAATAGAGAAATAGAGTTGGCGAGAAGAGAAACCTCGTATTCACCATGTCTTTTATTACAGAAGTAAAGTTCGAGGTTTCAGCGTAGTCGTAAATCAACCCGAAAATTCTTCAGGGGTCTGCACTGTTCGCCGTTTCACTGTTCTTTTCATTCCAAATACACATTCAGAATTGCAACACCAGAAAGTTGGTTTTATGGGACAGAAACAGCAACTTCCCCCAAATCCTGGAAAATTCAAAAGTAAAAGGGGATCTCTCCGGCTTGAAAGAAAAGTAACTTTGACACTGACAAGTTTTTTTGTTTGTGAAGATATAACAGAACAGAACACTTCACAATAGCAGCATCATCTACCACAAAACCAATATTAGCATCAATTTTTTCTGTGTTACTTCAACTCATGTGAATTTATTATGGGGCTAGAAAACTAAAGTTTCGAATGCGAATGTGGGTGGGCGAGTAGCAGATACTACGGGAAAGCATTTTGAGTACAGCTCAAACAATTGATTCTGAAGTTGTAAACACCATCTTGATGTCACAGACGTTGCGTTTGTAGTAGTGGTGCCCGAATTCTTTTAAGAAAGTGTGAAGATGAAATCGGATAAACCCTTAGTATAAACTATCATATTTCTGAAACCACAGAATAAAGATTCAATTAGGATTAGAATATCAGTAGTTAGTAAAAGGACATAAATTACTATGTGGTGTTAAGTTCCTTATAATTATTGCGTTACTAACGTGCATGTATATCTCATATATATAAAGGGTTGACCATAACCAGAAGAGCATGGGCTTAATGCGTATGACTATGACTGATATGATGAAGTGATGCCCATCATCCATCTAGTAATCGTGAAGCTTCCGTGTCAAAACCAAACATAGGCGTAGCGAACGATGCGTATGACATAACGCAAGAATAGGAAAAGAGAAATTTTACTCGCGTAAAGCATAACATTTCATTTGGGAGGTCGACAAAATCTTTAAACAGCAACTGTGCATGAAGTAATAAGCGACAAATTATACAACAAAAGAACCTCGTTCTTCAGTTTCTGTGTTTACATAGACTTTTTTTGCCATTTTACACTTAAGCCTACTTCTTTCTGCGTGCGCGATATTATTCCCCCTATATCACATCAATCACATGGGAGTGCTTTTGTAGATGTGTGGGTGACTTTCTGAGTAGAATTACAGAAAGTTATAGTAAGCAGGAAATCAGAAGAAACCAAGAAGATAAAATGTCCGATGAATTGAAGTGAAAGTCTGAAAACGTGGATATTGCGTTGTGCTTGGACTTTCTTTACCCCTTCAAGATTGTAAATAGTAAAGATAGAATAAATCAAGCTGAAACATACTGCTGAACATAACTTTGCATCGAGTGTAATGCATGCTTCGTTTCGGTTCTTCTATCTGTTCTGAGAAGATTATTGAAGCAAATAATGACTGGAACTGTCACGACGATGCAATTCCGGTGATCGACATCATTCCAGTCCAGAAGTGATAGTGTTTGGAAGAAATTAGATGGAAACTGTTGCCAAACAGCAAGGAACCAGTTATTACAATTGCATTGTCATTTTCCAACCCAGTGCACACATTCCTCGTCATTTTCCTTTTGGCTGATTCTTGTTGTCATTCGAAAAGGAAAATTGAATTGAATTCTGCAGCAAAGCCCACCACAAAATTAGGATTTAGTCATTTGTTATTACAGAGAAATTCTTTCTTAACAACCGTTATGGCAGAAACAGATAGAACAGTTGACGACGGCTCCATGCTGGGTGCCAACAGCGGGAAGCTTCCTCCCGAGCTCCTTTGTACGACAAATCTTAGCTTGCTATTGGAGTCTTTGGAGAGCAGCCATGGCAGTGCTGGAAACAGTTCTTTGCTCACCGATCTCTATCCAGATATTTCAAAACTTTTAGATGCTCCATCCTTACGGGGTGGTGGGAGCAGCATCGAGTCAACCAGTTTCAATACTTGTCCAACCGAATGGGATAACTTGGTTTGTTGGCCGGAGACGATTGAAGGGCAAACTGTAACATTGCCGTGCTTTAGCGTGCTGAATAATATCTACTACGATACTTCAAGTAAGTATAAACAACATTTTATTTATTTGTTTGGCAAACATTCATATTATTGTGTTAGGAAAATCCCAGTGTGCTAGTTTATCTATTATTGTAAGTTCACCGCTGCCCCTGTTTTCAATGAATCTGGATCAAAGGGATTTGCAAAAAAAACGTGTGGCATATGTGAACAAAGCTCATAGAGGCTTATTCGATTATTATAGTGAGTGAGAAAAACGAGGAAGTCTAGGATGAAAAAGGTAAAGAGAAAGCGAACGGACATTGGTAAAAATCCTTTTGTAGAGCTCATCATGTAACGTAGTATTTCCCAAAGGGATAACAGAAAGCTGACGGACGTGTACGTGGCATGGTGCTGGTGATGATAATATTCGGATTGCTTTTACGTCTTGGAAAGCCTTTTCAAAAGTAGCTATTATCACGTCAGCTTATATTTCATGATACCTATTTCATGATGATGATGCCACTTGCGAAAAAGGATGATTGACCAATATTTGCCATTTCTCGTATGTAGTAAAGTGTATATACATGATGATATAGTGGTGTCTAGTAGAAAGTACAACGATAGATTTGTCTACAAATCGGTAATCACATTTTCATCCTTCTGAAAACATACTAGTATATACACACAATGACGAGTGCCTACAACAGTCTTACTATGGGTGGAACTTCAAATGTTTAGATTGTCCATTTCTCCGTATACTCTTCTTCTACGAACTGTATGTTTTTCATGTTTTGCTTTCACATGAAATGCTATTTTCTGTGATAACAAATACGCTGTGGCATTAGTTTTGTGAAAGAAAACAGAGAGCATACCAAATACCAATAGATGGACAAGTGAAAGCAAATTGTAAGCTATTCATTCTACTTTATTCTCGGTGGGTGGCACATGCTTACTTACTTTTCTCCATAGGTAATAGTTGCTCATATCTTGTGTAGTAGCAACAATAAAGTAATATTGTGGCAATGAGAGTACAAAATGCATGGATAAGAGCCATTTTGGGGGGAAAAGGAAAACAAGTTCGTTTTTGTTGTCAAAATGAAGACAGTATACATATTATATATATATGTTTGTACATATTACACGAAAGAAGCTTACTGAAAGACGCTGATGACTGAAGCATCCAAGTCAGCTTTCTTTAATTTGCTCTAGTCACTTTCACTCACGCGTCAGTAAACTATAGTTCACTTTTTATATTGGTGGGTTTGGTCTGGTGTTCTTTATATACCTGTCCCACAAAAAACAAGATTCCCTTTGCCTTTTTGCCGTTGCACTTTAACTTTTAAACGTCTATCTATAAAAGTCTTTTACTTTTACTTAGGTAAACGGCGACTCAGCAAGCAAAAGATACTTGTGCAACGTGCAACCTTTCCTAATTCTAGCTTTAAAAAATTGAACTAAGTCTCCGTGTTCATCTCCCGTAATACGAATGGATGTTTTGAGTTTCATTGAAACATTGCAAGCTAAAAGGTGAAATGCGAAACGAATTCCAAGTTCAATGTTTTACTGAAAGGTATTTTTGAAAGTTCTTGAACAAGGGCATTCAATCTTTGATGAATATCAAGAGACAGGCGTACCCAAGGTTTAGTCAAATAATTTAATTTTGTTTATCCGATTGAACAGTCAACGTAAAGTCAAAGAGAAACTATTACCTTTCAGCACTAATTATCGTACCTGTTTAGCTCTCCGTAGTAATAAAAACAAGTACAACATTTTTTGAGAATCAAGTTAAGTTACTGCGTGCGTACACTTCTGTATCTTCCAGTCTTGTCATGAGTTTGTGACGTAGCTACCCTTCCTTCTGTCCATTTCACTTTCGTTTTTAATGTGACTCTCTCTTCACTTTGTGTGACCTGGCATGAATACATATGATGTGATAGGTATTTGATGTGCGATGCGAAGCAATCTGCTAATGAGTAATTCCAGAGTTGTCTTCATGTTCTCTTTTTGGTGCTGAATGCTGATCTGTGATGTATAAAGCTTAAATAAATGCATTTACGGCTTAAGGAGAATCTTAGTACTGGAAGAAATCCTGTTAATTGTCTACAACGAGTGAAGAATTGTGTTTACCGAGTGTATTGAGCACAACAGGCAGACAAATGAAAGTAAACTAAAGGTTTGAAATATACATACATTACCTATACCAAACATCTAATTGCGTTGGCTGTTTTTCTAAATGTCCATATAAAATGTAGGTTTATGTATATGTACATGACGCAAGTAAAACTGTTACTGATTCACTTTCCTTAATTGATGTTTGCAATCGGGATCACAGAGTAAACTTTTTTTGTGTAAGTCTGTTGACAGAAAAATTAGAAAGTTCACAAATGAACTTGTATCGACAACCATTGCCCTCCTTTTATATTGATTGCAAGTAAATTCTTTCAGTAAATTATACCCGTCCTTGCATTACGTACGGAAGCGTGCACATCTTTAACTGCCATGGGTTTGGGGAAGCAAGTGAAGGTGCAAACTTTCAAGTTAGAGTATATAAGTTTATTTCGGTATAGGAATAGAATAGGAAAGGAACATCTATTTAATCTAAGCCTTAGCAAGATTAAATAGATGCTTCAATAAAACAAGGAAATGCTCTTTTTCTTTGCCCCATAGAGCAGATAGGATAGCAGATAGGGTATAGGCTTTTGATTTAAAAATTTATTGGTAAGTGCAGATAATCGAGTAGTCTAATACTAATAAGTATTGATAGTAAAGTAAAAAGGTTGTGTACCATTGTTCGAAATACTAGGAATACGTGGAATACTATATCTAAAGTTTTTGCAAAGAATGTAATGATAATATCAATTCAGTTATTTAGTAAGATTACAGCTTTAGAGAGAAGTTAACACCAAAATGATCATCAGCCAAATTGGTTAGCGCATTCGTTTGCTCAATGGTGTTATATATTTCTGAAATGAAACCTTTTTTTAATCATAGGAATGGTGTAATACGAATATGACTCCTTTTTAATGTAATTGATTGGTAATTGAAAGGCTGAGAAGCGTCTTTCATCTTTTATAATTACATTCGTTACTCCATCCTTTTAATGCCATTAAATAAAGGCAATAGACTCAACAGCAATTCTTTACTTTGTCAGAATTTTCCTGGAATCCTTTGTCAGGGAATACACTGTAGAAACGAAACGTTTGAGCTAGATGATGTAACAGATGTAGGGTTGGAACTTTGGAACTTGCTGACTCGCTCATGTTAATGCTGACGTTATTCTAGCACATCGCTTATTTGATCCAGTTTTAAGTGTGCATTGTATTGATTATTAGAAAGATAGTTTATGGCAGATTGAAATAGGGTAGGTGGGTGATCAAATGTATGTCAGGACATAAAAAGAGTAAATAATTTGTACGTACAAAGGAAAATCTTCTGTCTTATGCAGCAGGTTGCTTGCGCTATATGTAATGTTCGCCCTTTTAACCGTGCGATAGGAATATTTGTAGAGATCTGATCTTGGTTTGGTTGGTTTGATTAGAGAGTATCTCAAAAATGGGAATTTAAATACATATATTCTTTTGTATACATAACGTAATACAAAAAAATTACAACGCAAATGTATATCCAAAATGTATTATACAGAATACGGTAAAGATAAAGTTATTATTTTTGATGAGATTTGAGTTCTATTGACCACATGACGTGTGCCAGCTGCAACCGCTGCTGTGGTTAGTATAATTAATTAAATTCAAAACTTAGTTTTAACGATTTAAATGGTCGCTAAAATATTGCTGTGATAGAGCTTTTGCTTGAGTACAACAAATGGTGAACGAACAGCGTAAAAGCACAGTAGATAGGGAAAGTGGGTGCTTCATAGCTGTTGAGACAAAGGTAAAAGTGTATATTATGTACTTTTGTACCTGTACATAGTGGCGTTGGCAAAATACAAACCTGACCAACAGCATGCTACATTGTGCTTAATTTTAACATCATTTAGCACGGTATATATAACAATATGATCAGGTGGCGTCAATAAAAATTTTCGAGCTGGGTTAGTGATTATGGAACATGGAACACTTCAATCAGGAATAAGTGTCAGGAAGTGTCGTCGTACATATATAATAGTTGCTTGTGAATATTTTATGCTTCTGTAGAACGTCGCCAGAAGACAAACCACTAAATATAAATCACCCAGTTAACTTTGTAAATTATATAGTATAGAGTATAGTAAATTCTGTACCCAGAAACCTTATATACTATTACGGTAGTATATGACATAGAGAAGTGTTTAAGCAACCATAAATTGACGAAGTTCAGAAACTGCCTTGAATTAAGTCAAGTCACAACAAGCGATCCGCTTTAACTTAATACGTACAGCTTAGTAACATGTTACAAAAGCTGGAGCGACAACCTTACTATCAACTATGACAGAAAAGTTGAGTCGAAAGTAATGTTCCTTTCCCATTAGTAGATGATGAAAATTCAGGTCTCAACGGGAGTAGAGTCAGACAGTGATCCGCCTTAAATAGGATTGATTAAAGGAAGGATCACTTCCGTGATGTGAAGAGAATATTAAAGATAGTTTTTGGTACCTTCTTTTTCCCAATACGGTACATCAACCCAAATTATTAACATCGACATGAGTCAACATTCCATGTAAATCCATAACATAAAACTCGAAGAGACGTGTATATTTATATAGTTGGAATTCGGATACAGAAAATACGTATTACGTGCACACCGTTAGCATCCTTGTACTTATTTCTGTAATTGCAAATTATCCCTCTTCCACTTCTTCCATCCTGTCAAATCATTTCGTTTAGAAATGCTAGCACGCTCGAGGCCTCACGTCACATCATCCAATTGTTCTGACTTCCCAAATAATGTTTTATGGTGCATGCATGGGAGAGAAAATAATAGAGGATTTTGAGAAGCCAGTCAGTCAGGCAGAAAGTTTTCATGACTTAATTATCTTTCTTTTTTTAAGCTAGTCTTTGTGAACTGAATTTTGAAGTCGTCCTTCAAACGGAGCTTATTAACTTTTCTACTTCCATATTAGCTTGGCTTTTATTAAGTAAGTAGCTGGTGATTCGACGGTGTTCTACCGTAAAGTATATCGTATAGTAGTATAACATTTATTGTGTATCGAAGTATATGCAAGAAAGCATTATTTATGCTACTTTAAGCCTTTTCTTTTGTCGTGTTGAGGGAATTCACCAAATCAGGGTGGAAGCGAGTAAAATTGGAAAGACGAAGCGTGATTTGGGCTTGCTACGCAGTATTTAGGATAATTACCTTGTTAGACTAGTGAGGCTAGGCTAGCTAGATCAAATTGAAATTCGACCTTCCTCCGAGGACATGCCTAGTTTTTTTATGAATGCGTTTTAGCGGTTATTTATTTACATTTTTCGTCAATTATTAGATCGAAAAACTGTAGCAGCAGTATATACATTACTACAAAGTTTTAGGAAGAAAAATAAATTTGTTATTTTGCTTTTAATGACATTTGTGCTGAATTCTACAAAACTGATACTGATACCATGTCATTTATGCCATCATTTTCGTTCGTCCACGGCCAAACACTTCACAATTTCGTACTTCAATTAATTTCGGGCCTCAAAAACGAAAATACACTTAAAAAATAATGGTAGGAAAAGTAATTCAATATGTTCTGTTAGTAGTTACATTGTAGTTTTGGGTTTTCAATAACGTTCCACGTACGATGAATTCAGGAATATTTTTACCCAACGTAATAATGTTTTCGCTTCACTGCTTATGTACAACAAAATTGGCGGATTTATTATCATGTTGCTGTTATGAACAGTTTTCCACTCCCACATTCCAAACTTTGTTTACCAATACCGCATAATAAGGTACAAATAGCTACAAGCTACAATATAATGACTTTCATTTTTGAATGAAGTTACTTAACCTGTTCGTTTGGTTGGATGGAGCTTTCACTCCTTTCATTCTTTGAAGGCAAACAGATTTGTGGGTCGATGTTTGGTATGCTAGTTGCCGATGTAATAAACAGAGACGAGGAAGAAAGCTGACTGAAAAACATTTCCGGAATTGCTTAACGTGTTTACTTTACTGACTCCGTAGAAACTGACATGCTACATGGAAAGTTCTCTAGTCTGTCAAATCACTGTCATGATCCTCGTTTTCTCTCAATGTGTTAGGCTTTCATAAATACTTTCACTGTGTGCGGAATTCAATAGATGACAGCTAATTATATAAAAAGTAAAAAATCTTATATAACGAACGATTTCCATTATGCAATGCAGTATTACTTAAAATATCGAATCATTAGGGATGGAAATCTAAGATTTTTAGTGCGTGAAAATCATTTGAATTGATATGGAAGCGGATTTTCTTTTATGAGAAATAATGATTGGCAATTTTACATATCTTCTTTACGTTATAAGAAATTAATGTCTCGTTGCTTGAAAAACAAAACTACGAATCTTTACAACATAAATAAATATCTTTTCAGTAACGCTGAAAATTCCATCTCATAATGCCAATGTAGTGTACAATAATTTAAATTATTAGTTCTTAAAAACTTTTACTGCATATCAAATACTATCCAATGAATCGTCTCTGTCGTCTTAAATCCGAATTCCTGCATGAAAATAGTACAAACAAATATATATGCAGTATGAAACCACGAGGCATACACGTATGTATACATATAATGTAGATCAATAGATCTCATTATCTAACTTACATTGGTTGACTGCACTATAAGTTTCCGGAATTCATTTGCTATTGTGTACAAATGCAGGAATTAAAACTAGTGTTGAACAAGAGCCGCTTGTAGCGGTAACTGGAAAGGGTGCCGTTAACTTATAAATCTCGAGCGCTTCGCGCTCGAGATTGATTGATTAACATTCATGCTCGTAAAGCTAAATCTATGTTGGTAATCCTAAATCCACCTTGGTAATGCCAAATCCACCTTGGTAATGCTTGAATGTAAGCTCCGGGTTTATTCGGAATCTGTTTGTGCTTGAATGTAAGGTCCAGGTTGATTCGGAATCGCTTTGTGCTTGAACTTGAGCTTGATTTGAAATGCGTTGGTGCTTGATTGTAAGTTTCATGAGGATTGGAAATGTGTTCGTGCTTGAATTTAAGCTTTGGGTTTGTTCGAAATCCGTTTGTGTATGAATATAAGCACCGGGTTTATTCGAAATCCGTTTGTGCTTGAACTTGAGCTTCAGTTCAATTCGAAATCCGTTTGTTCTTGAACGTAAGTTTCAGGTGGATTGGCAATCCGCGTGTGCGAAAAAAGATTCAGATTGGTTTAGGATCCGTTTGTTCTCTAATTTAAGCTTTGGACTTATTCAAAATCCGTTTGTCCATGAATTTAAGCTTCAGTTGGATTCAGAATCCGTTTGTACTTGAATTTAAGTTATAGTTGGATTCAGAATCCTTTGTTCTTGAACTGAAGTTTCAGGCGGATTCGGAATCCGTTTGTGCTTGCGTTTAAGATTCAGGTGGATTTGGAATCCGTTTTGTTCTCTAATTTCAGATTCAGGTGGATAAGCAATCCGTGTGTGCTTAAATTTAAGATTTAGGTGGATTTGGAATCCATGTTGTCTCTAATTTAAGCATCGGGTTTATTGAAAATTCGTTTGGATTTAATTTAAATCCAAACGGATTTAAATTAAATCCGCTTGAATTTAAATTTCAGAATTACGTAAAATGCAGAATCACGAGCGCGAAGCGCGCGTGATACACTACCTGTGCAGCCCTTACATCAATGTCCATGTTAGCATTGAAAGCATGGAATTTAGTTTTCAACATATATTTAGCATTACAGATATGGATTTAGCATTAAAGATATGGATTTAACATTAAAGATATGGATTTAACATTAAAGATATGGATTTAACATTAAAGATATGGATTTAACATTAAAGATATGGATTTAGCATTATATGGATTTAGTAATACAGATATGGATTTAGCATTATATGGATTTTGTAATACAGATATGGGCTTGGCATTACAGATGTGGGTTTAGCTTACTTAAATGGATTTAGCATTACTTTTAACATTTAAAATGGATTTAGCATTACTTTCAATATTTAAAAATGTATTTAGCATTAATTTTAACCTTTAAAACGTAGATTTAGCATACAGAAAATGGATTTTTGAGATGCTTAATCCAGTTTTTATATGCATAATTCATGTTGGTAATGGTAATTTTAATGGTAATTCATTGTTTTTAATGCTAAATCAATTGTTTTGAATGCTATGCCAATTTTTTAGATGCTTAATACATTGTTTCAGGGGATAAATCCATTTTGGTAATGCTAAATCAATTGTTTTGGATTTAGCATTACGGTAGATTTAGCAGTGCAACTAGCATTATAAATAGCTGGTAATGCTAAATTCACGATAGCATTG
>JAANSM010000993.1:0-21546 GCA_036850725.1 Orchesella villosa | reverse complement strand
ACATCTATTGTCTATTTCTTTTATGTATTATCTTAGACTGGGGAGAGTGGATAGAGTAGAGTTCACGAGACTTCTGGGGAAGGATATAGTTCTCAAACCTCCGATTACGTAGATTCGTAGGTACATGTACATTCATATAAGTAACATAATATAGTACATCGTTCGTTTCTGAAACACACCTACATTTATCCTGAAGAAGGAGTGTGTTTAGTCTTTCTTACTACAATGTAGGATGCTATATATAGGGAAGTGGAAGAGAAGATAGAAGGAAATTGAACGAGACACGGAAAGTATAAAGATAGGACAGTCATGAAGAAATCAAGTCGACGGGTCGTTGCACATTGACAATTGAAAATAACCCGATGGTTCAGAGAGAACATTCAAGAGATTGTGCCATTTCATTCATGTCTCCTAGCTAAGGTAGTTCAAGTTTTCTGCTTGCCTACTACTACTACCAGTGTGGATATATCGCTGTTGTGTTGTGTAGCACACAGTGTTTTGTAGTTTCAACCAACTCTTCAAATGATGATACGTGTATATAAGTATCTCTGTGCATGAGGATATATCCTAAATCGGACTATCTTGTGCTTGCATATCTCCTGCTGTTCTGGCTCCTCTACCATTTAGCTTTCACCCGACTTTTTCCTTTCTCTCGCAAAGAGTTCCGTACTGCTGTGATGTTGATGTTGCAAGCTCGTGGCACACTCAGCTCTCAAGATATTCAGAGTAGAAGATTTCAATATTTTTCTCCTTCCAGCTACTATCCACTTCTACTCTCTAGTTTTCCCAATTTTTCTTTTAGATTCCTTGACGAAAAATCCTGTGTGTCAGGTTTCTCAAGATGTGCCGCAGCCAAGCAGAATGTGTGGGTGCACAATGTAAATAATAATATGTGTATGTGTATTATTGCTAATGCTACTATAGTGTATTTGCGAAATAATATTCCTATTAGCGTCAAAAAGTATTATAGCATTGTATTGCCAGATATCACAATCAAACTAGTGTAGCGAATTTTATGCGTTGAAGCGGAGAAAGCTAAGGTATTCTTCTTGAGTATTAGGTTTGTTTATTTTATATAGCAAACTGAATTATGAAAGATAAACAACGTCGACGTCCTCTGATGTAAAAGAATTACAAAATAAGAGTGAAAGAAAGGACTGTCAAGCACCACTCCACTTCTGCTAGGGAGTCTACCTATCAACTCTTACTTCCACCCAATAATACATTTTGGAACGGCTATCTCGTTTCCTCTGTTTGAGGTCATTTTCCGCGAGCATATTCCGCTTTACTAGATACATTTAATAATAAGCTATTCCTTTGTACTTATGATATTAGATAAAGACGTTCGTATGTTTATTCCAAACACAAGTGTTTACAATATGACGAACTATGTGAACTGGATCACAGGATAGAGATAGGGATTTGCGTTCAAGTGTATTTGCTACCACCAAAGGGAATGAAATATATCATTATATTTCCTCTTTCATTCAGTTTTCATCTAAACGAGGACCCTTTACAAACAGCTCCAGTGACATATGATTCTTCAACGGATATCACTGAATGGGACAGCATCGAGAAATTTGAAACCACATCAAAATCAAACCCAAAGTTCCTGAAACGCAGGCGATCCTGATAATAAATCTATATAATGCGTACTGAGTATATCAGCCACATTCGATCAGCTGAAGCATAAAATGACAGTTGACAATCGTTGAGTCAATGTATGAAACGATAACTGACGTGGTGGGTAAAACACACGTCCGTCTGCTGGTTGGTACCAAAATGCTCTCAAGAGAAACGTCTTTGATCATGCTTGGCCCCAAACAAAACTATAATTAGTAGTGTCTCGCGGTTATATTGTCAAGAAAGCAGCTACACCATGAGTGCGTTCTGCTCTAATATGCGGTAAAAGACGCAGAAAAACATTGTTATATAGTATATATATATGTATTTATATACAATTGGAAGAAACCATTTATGGGTACAAACAGAAAACTGCTGCCATTCACTATTTTCTCTACTTCCTCTTCAATCCACCTCTCCGATTTTGGCAATTGAAGGACAGGATTCTGGTATTTCTGGTAGAACAGTTGTTTTCGTTCAACTAACCCTCCACACAAGACCAATAAACTCAGAGTTGGATGGTTAGTGGAACTTGCTCTCATAGAAAATTAGCTTTCCAGCACAACATTTTCAGCACGTTTCCAATCGACACAAAGTTCCTTTGTGGTCAGTCAGTATTAGATTTTGAGTCTCGGGTGTGCATGAACTGTCAGACTAAGGCTTCTCTCAAATCCTTTATGCAAACAAAGTAGCAATCAGAGTTTTGAAAAGTTGCAGTACTTGCACAATGACGGTGACAGGAAGATCCTGGAGTCTTCTAGCCACAACACTTCGTGCTCAGATGAAGCGATAAGCGACATACATATTAGGTGTATATATATGCTTATGCTTTAATTTCATATGCCATTAAAACTTTCCCCTTTTTTGTACAACGCAAGTTGCATGCTAAGAGTAATTTCGAAAAGTACAATGGGATTTGTGAGGCATGGTATAGAGGACGGAATTTCCAATCTGTTCACTTAAGTTGAAACAGTACGGTCATCATCATTATCTTTGTCGTAACAGTAGAGTCGAATCTGTTTGTGTGAATGAAATATTCTATTCCCGAGTTTGGGAATAACCTAATATTGGTAAAGATAAAAGTTGCCCAATAACCATGTTTGCCTGACGTTTACAAACACGTTTTCCAACTGATTTGACTGAACAAGGTAGAATTGGAAGTGGGAAAGGGTTAGGTCATGTGAAATTGCTGATAGCGATGTGAAGCACGTTATACATAGTCAATAGTGGAATAAACACATTTTACGAGTTTGCAATCTCTCTCTATATGTATATATAGCTAGGTTATAGCTGAGAGACATGGATTTGAGTCCAAACTTTACATATCATTTGGAGTAAACTGAATATCGTTGGGTTGTGTGAATATGTGAGTAATACGTAAGTTTTATCTGCTCTATTGTACTATTAGGAGGAGTGAGTGCGAGTGTCTCAGCAAGATGCTGTACAACTAGGCGTCGCATCCAATGTCACAGCAGCACTGAGCCAAGTCAACTCGTTTCTGCGGGACGCAGTTTGAATAATAATGATTTGGAAAACAACAGACTTCAGCAACTGCTTTCCCCAATTTTGCATCAACTTCCTTTCATATGATTTTTTTGCTTGTTACAAATACTTCTTCTGAAGTTACATACGTGCATATATACATACATATATATATACATACATACCATACTTGAAACTCGTCTACTTGAGTCCGAATAAGTGTAAAAGTCATTGCTATAGCACATTGCATTGTATGAGGAGGGAAGGACAAAGAGGAACTCAGTGTATGAATGAGAGAGTGGATTTTGAAGCGTCCTAAATTCATGTTGTTTTCCTCCTTTCCGTCTACGTCAGACAAGTAAAAGCCACAAAAATGTATCCAGTAACTGAGCGGGGCCAGACTTGTATATAGTGTGGTCTACAGGGAAAGTGAGATGAGCTGTGATGGGAAGGAATGGCTGTCATTCCATTTCCGGACTGTTTCCCACTCGGAAATTGGAATTTCAATTGGCATATTGGCATTTGTACTCAAGGACTACGAGTGGAGAGAACAGGAAGCTGAGATCTGTACACAGGAACCGCTCGTTGCAATATAGGAGGGAAGTATCAGAAATGTGTGTGTGTGTGTTGTGTTTGGGATGAGTGTATGCAAGCTGACAAAATGCTAGCTAAAGAAAAAAACTTTGAATCACTGTAGTCGGAATCCGAGCTGGATACTACAGAGAGCTACTCTGAACTTTGGGTTGTAATAATAAGCTCCTATACCAAACTTTATACTGAATGAATCTATTTCCCTAAATATATGTATCATTCTGTCAAAGGCGTATTTCGACCATTTGTACATTTCCTGCTACAAGATGGAAAAGCATTGTGATTTCGGATATATATGGAAATATATAGCATAATGAATGTCTACCTACATAACACTCATATAAGATTATGTAAACACATGAAAAGTAAGCCACATGGTGCGGTGGCGGCGGTGTTTGTGTGTGTTGCAGAAAACAGTTGCAATACCACTCTCTGGTAGCATGACAAAACTAAGGAAAATACTTGCTCAGATTACAGCATCAGTCGCTCTACAAAAAAATGTCCTTAATATAATATACAAAATTTGACTATCGTGATTTGGTATTCAAAGAGGATGCGACAGCCACATGAGGACACAAGGGATCTATAGTTTGAGTCAGATTTCTCTATTGCAAAAAAAATCGACCATGCACCCACTTAATATTCGACAAAGAAATGAAAGTCATCTGTAACTTTCACAAATCTAGTTGTACACTCTGCATAACAGTGAAGCTGCATTCAATCAGGCAAGTTATATAAATACTTGGAGCATATATATGAAGCAACATATCCGATGTATATTGTATATTTCTCTTTTTCCAAGCACTCATGTATGAAAGTTAAAATTGAATATGCATGTTTATGGCTAATACAATGTTCCTTTCTCTCAATTTATGCTTGGTTCAGAGGGTCAAAGGTATTTTTTATTATTATACTGTACTAGATATCTGTCAACTACTAGAGCGAAAAATCTAAATTACTGCTTTCAACGCAATATTTTTCTGTGGCGGCTTCTGCTGCTGTTCAGTCTATTATTGTATTCCTCTTTTTTGAAATACAAGGACGCGATGAGTTGAACGGTTTATTTCTTCTAGCTTTATGGTCTCCCTCTCTCTCTCTCACACACACACACACACACACACACAACTACTACCATCATAAGATTTGGTAAAAATGTTTGAGGAAATCGATAAATATTTTCCCTGTGCTATTTCCTACAGCCCAATGGGGAAAGTCTCTCGTATTTCAAGTTATAATAGTGCTTGGCTGATAGTAATATTTATCAACTGAGCAGGAAACCACAAATCAGCCAAGTCAGTAAGTAACTACCACACACAACAAAAATTCTAGATTTATTCATGTATGCAAAACGCAAGACATAAAATTCCCATGAATTAGAATTCTTCTCACATTTATGCATCTCGCAATTGCACATAAAACTAGCCGGGCTACACACAGGACTGTCAGATTTTCCTTAAAGATGATTACGTTTTTCTTGTATATTTTCACTGCATCTTGTTTGAATAGGATGTTACATCATATTCCACTAAACAACAGTCTGTTGAGTTCAGCACAAACATGTTCTGTCGACTTGCTTTCTGGCAACTGCCGTTAACTATTTTCTGAAATGGAATGGAATAAACTACTCCACTCATCTATCACAACTTATAACTTATTTCTTACTATTGCCACATATTTCACAACACAGAGAGATATGATATTTAACGTCGATTCATAAACTCACTTTTTTGCCGACTTTCTTCAGCTCCGCGCTCGCTCTATTCCACCAAAAATTGTTCGTCCTTGCAAATGTTAAGTGTTTTGAAAGCAAAAGCAGAGCATAAATCAGGAAACTCTTAAACTTTATGTGTGTGCTGCTCGAGCTATATTAGCTTAGCATATTGATGTTCTTTCTTTTTGAAAGTATCGTATGAAATTCCTACTACATATATTGTATTGTAATTGTCAGCACGTCAACAGCATATCCCACCAATTTAGCTGAACACATGCTGAAACAGAATGGAAATTTTGTAGCTAGCATATTTTATGAATCTTTGATACTGGTTGTAGTCAAATATAATAACAAAAATAATGGAAAAGGCGTAAAATCTTATAGGTAAAGAAAAGAAATATTATTTAGCCTATAAGATACCTTATAAATTCACAAACGATCGTCCCATTAATTATGAAATGGTAGAATATAGCCTATAGCCGTCAGAGAGTTCTTATGCACATGTTTAAAACTAGAACGTATTCAAGTTCGTAAATGATGATAGTAGTTAGTGAAACGACACACACACTTATTACTTATACATTTATGTACGTATCAGGTTTACATAATCACAAAATAAGTATTTGGATATGCGAAAAAAGTGTGTGGGAATCAAGCTATAAAGTTAATCTCTGTAAGCTTATATAAAAGAAAATTCAATTTAGTTAAGTGAAGTTTATAAAAGCAAACTTAAATCGACGTAATCATTCAGAAAAGAAACTTACACACATACAGTTTAGAACATCCGTAATCATCTGCTATCACCTGCATAAACGATAGTGCATTTTCTTTTCACCAACATTAACCACACACCTGTACTACATGACAGCAATAGACAATCATGCAAATCCAATCTTTCTAGAAAAGCCCTGATTATCTATGTATAATGTCACCTGGCTGTTCGTTCTTACAAACTTAGGTGTCCTAAGTTATCTCATTTTTTCTAATATTACCTTAGGTGCACTTCTCGTCAATTCAAAGTAAATGACTTTTTTTTGCTTTCGCCAGCAATTTGAGACTATATTACACAACAAGACTACTCTACCATTGTTGTTGTTATATAACGGAGGCGGTGCCACACGACGAGAAAAATGGAACGGAGAGAAGACTGACAAAAATAAGCTTGTGTAAGCTGATTCCACTTTTGTGACCGAGTTAAACTCAGCCTTGGGAGATCCAATGTTCACTCTTTTCCGAAGTGAGATAGAGATGGAACAACCAGACTATATAGAAGGTAAAAATTATGGCAAGAATATTCCAGCAAGGTGTGTGGGAATACCTACATGAGTGTATAGTAGCTATACATAATAATGTACACATGAGATAGTAAGCAAAGCACGCAACATTTTTTTTACCAACAAGCCATTTGAGTCTCCGCAAAAATACCCCACATAGACTAAACTAGTGATCAGAGCAGGTTTTGTGCTGTTAACGTCTTTCTTCAGTAGCATACATGCAGACAAAATAGACTTCCATCTTATTCTTCATTTTATCCTCCCTCAAAGGCAACATATAACAGCTATCAACAACCTTTAGCCTACCTGTGCGAAACTTTGCCTTATTACAGTCTTTTCTCAAGCTTATATTTCCTTTCTCCATGAAGAATAACTGGTGCAAAAAAGAGTTTCAGCATAATGGGTTGAGCCTGAGCACAAGACTCACTTGGAGACAGGAGTGTAATCCGAAGAAAAGAAATAAAGAGGAGGAAGGCTTCTCTCTAGCTTGCCAAAGAAATGAAACTGCTACTCCCAATCTAGCTTTTGCGTCAAGTCATTGATATGCCTTTCACTTTACTTTTACCTAACTAAAATGAAGGCAAACAATCTCCTAACTTTGTCCTTTTCGTTGGCTATGTGTGTGATGTGATGATACTTTCTTGGATTTTCTTCATCTTGAATACCAATTGCTGTGTTATTGCAATCTCTAGAAGTTGTTACACCGTAGACAAATAAAAGTATCTCAAGTACCATGTATCGAAGTCGCGGAACCATCATTCATGCCTTACGGATGCTTAAGAGAAAAAAGTTAATTCTATGAGGTTGCATCCACCGGTGAATAATTCGTGTTAGCTTTTACCAAACTGGAAAGGAACAAAAAAAAAACTGTGCGCTGACTACCCCTGGCAATGGAATACAGACAGACAGAAAAGCAGAGCTCCATAAAGCCACCCGTCTCAAAAACTTTTGAATGCAAATAGAAACTTGGATATTCTTTTCAGCTTTTCATTAGGAAAATATGACAAGCAAATATGGATTCGGAAGGAAGATGGAGAAGGGAAACTAAGCTGGGTTTTGAGCCTAACAAAATATATCTATTATACTTTCTGCTTATTATGATCCCAGCTAGAGCAGCCCTATGTAAGGTTGAATGACAACGATGATCAGTTGCATCCTCATCTGTACTGCATCCCTTTTGTTGCGTTTAATGAGAGCGATCTTCTGTCGAGATTATCGAATCCTTGTAGGAACGCTCCGTTAATGAGGCTAATGCAACACCCGTTCAGTATTATATATAAAATAAAATAATGGGGTTATCAGATAGATGGATTCTCAGCCTCTCATTAGAGTTTGTTTGCCCTTTGTTTGCTGTTTATACTTGGTTGGTTTTCTAACAGGAAAATTGATACACCCTTGACAGGGTTTAAAAATATCTGAATCGTCGGTAGTTTCGAACCAGGTCTTTCCAAGTTTATCCATCGCATATTGCACACATTTTAGTAAGCATATACTTTTCTCTTTGAGTAGATTTATTTAGCCATTTGCCAACGACTCGGTATTTATGAAGACGATAATATTTTTACGATTATTGGAACTTGTTTCACCATATAAGAAGAGAGATCATATCATATTCACATTAAAATTTAATGCAGCTTTAGTAAAACCACTCAAGTCTTAAATATTGAGGTGAATGGAAAAAATCACTTACCAATGGGAGCAAATATGTTTAAGTAAAGGCAGTCTTCTGATTGATTTCTTTAGGAATGGCTCAACATGCCTAAGGTACTCGAGGTACCCTTTAGGCATTTCTTTTAGTGCAGCAGTTTCATTGCTGATATCGGGCATCATCTATAATACATTAAAACATAGACAAATGTTTGAGTTCGTGCAAGAGTTTATAACATTCAACATTAAAGCTAAAATCTCATTTCCGAGTCTTTGAATAAATTAAAGCAATGAATTACACTGACATAATAATTATGTGAGCCATACAAAGTTGAAACTTCGAACATACAAACAACAATTTGTCATCTGTAACAAAAGATTCCATTTACCTGCGGACACACAAACCCCGGCTTGGTGGCCAGACGCACTCCATCCCAAGGAATTGGAGTCTGTGTTGGACTGAATCGGTGGGANCACAAACCCCGGCTTGGTGGCCAGACGCACTCCATCCCAAGGAATTGGAGTCTGTGTTGGACTGAATCGGTGGGATTTAATAGGTGGTGACGCATAAGGGATACTCAAAAACACCTGGAATAATTAAAAACAAACGCTGGTTTACATTTGCCAAAATACTTACTATACTCAAAGACCGATTTCTCATGAATTTTAAAAATCCAAGAGTCAAATTCCATGACCAGAAAACCACATCTGTCGAATGCAATTCACGGAGCGACTTATATACTTATTTGTTATTGTCAACAACGGTTACGTTCACCTACAACCCACAATGCATGTTAATGGAAGCTTAGAAACATCAATTCATGAATGAATAACTGGCTAAACAAATGTTTGTGACATCTTTCTTCACCTCTGTTTACGCCAAGTGTTAATGAAGTCTGGAAATGACGATCAAATAATGGCTAAGGTTAATGAAAATTCCTAGAGATTTGTAGGTTATAGGTGCTGCGTGTGTATGCATGATGTTTATTTAAAGCGTTTCCACCCGAATTTATGGCCTATATTATAAAACTATAACCTTTGAAGGTACTACAAAGGTAGTTTTCTCTTGTCCCATTTTGGTTGTCCGGAAAATTCTAAATTCTATTTTTTGGTTAATATTGAAACGAAACAGGAAACCAACATATGGGTGGGTGGTGATGGTAAATATATTTATACATAAAAGAAAAGTTGAGAGCAGTTACCTACACATGTGACATGAATCTCACTGCAATATGTATGCGGTAACAAAAAGAAGACAATAAACAGTTGTGCGATGTTCTAGTAAACATTATCTATAAAGTTTGTGACTAAAATTGTCGTCAGGAAGAAAGCGTGGCCACAAACAGCTTCAATTTAGTGAAAGTTACATTGTATTCATTTGAACTTTCCTCGTATATATTGCTCCAACGACGAAACAAATGGAGTAGACTAGTGTTACAAAAACATTTAAGTGTGGACTCATATCATTTAGCTATCAGAGAGGGACTAGCAAAATCCACTTAACTGAAAGAAAGAAGTACTAGACGTGAAGCACTAAACTGGAAAAGCATTCCATTGAGCATCATCCCATAAGACGAAAAAAAGAAATAGGGACAACAGACTGTGTAATTTTTAACAAGCTTTGTTTTTGTTTACAAATTAGAGTGAGAGAAAGTATAAAAGTTGGTAGTTGTTTGTTACCCGTTATACACTACATGTATTTTATGTATATCTCAAGTTTTAAAGGGATCTGTTCTGGATCAAAGAAACCATATTATTATCCACAACCGATGATCGTGAACGCTAGAATACCCGTAATAAGTGTATATATGCATGTATATTACGCCATGTTTTAAGCAACTATCACAGTTGTTTGCAGGAGGCTCCTTTTGCCCCAACTTCACAAGAGTTTCCTTTTCCTGACTCTTGATATCATTAACAAGCTGTTTTTGTAGCTTTTTAGGTAACTTTGCAGTATTCGAAAGCGTTTTAACGTTATACTAGTGTTTGTATATTTGATATTACAAGTGCTAAAGTGCATTTTGCATCGGGTGTATTAGGAAGNCGTTTTAACGTTATACTAGTGTTTGTATATTTGATATTACAAGTGCTAAAGTGCATTTTGCATCGGGTGGATTAGGAAGAAAATGAGGTTCTTCCTTTTCTTTTGGTCACTGCACTGGGGGTGTCGTAAGGACAAAGCGAGATGATCAAGCAGCCTGAATAACGCTGACAAGCAGGAATGAGTGGACTTTCACTTCCTTCCGCCATTCAGCAGATCAAGAATAATGACATGTAGCTCGTGAAGTTTACTCGGTTGGCCACCACAACTACTAGGAATTGGGTAGATGAAAGACGAAGGCTTGGTAAATATATATTTTGTATGTCATACACCAGCAACATTTTGGTTTCTTATAAATATATATATGTATCTACTCCGGACTCCGACACCTGAGAAGGAAGGAAGGTTGAGTTGAATTCACTAGACCGAAAACCTGTCAGGATCAATTTAAGAGAAACGAGGCACGAGAGGAGTCTCTAGAGATCAAAGATGGAACCTTTATGACAATAGAGACATAAGAAAATGCAATCTTGTGGTAAGATCATTTTGATAAAAGCAGCAACATAAGTGTCCATCTTTGTATTACAGAGTGTAAGTAGTAGCAAAATTCCTCTAAAAACCAAACCCCTCGAAGGCTTTATCGTTAGTTTTAGTTAGTAAAATCCGCTTACCTCGACAATCTTGTTTTTGAGAGAGTTACTACTGGATTTTCCTTGAGATTGTTGTTGTTGCTGTTGCGACTGGTGTTGAGGAAATAGGGTCAAGCTGAGTCCTTGCACTTTACCGTATTTTGTCTCTATGATTCTGGATCTGGATGGTCCATTTGGTAATGGAGGTGGCTGAGGATCTGTTCCCCCACTTGGTTGACTAGGACCACTAAAGCCATCCAAAAATGTTGACGTGCCGCCAAAATCCTCTTTATTCAGTACCTGAGGGAGGTGCTCTCCGTCATGATGAGCTACGTGACTTCCGGGCTCAACTCCATGAAGAGGGAGTGGAGCCGGGAGGAAATGCAGTGTGGTCTCTGAAGTCGTATTCTCATTGGCATTCTGACAACTAATGGCAATTATGCTCAGTAGAATCAACATTTGCTTCATGGCATACACCTTCCTGAGAGTTGTGAAACAAGGAACATTTATTTTACACTGTCAGGAAAGATTGATCCACGCCTACTACCACTCCGGCTTCCCACCACCGGTCTTGCTCTTATATTTATAACTTTTATCAGTCGCAATCTCCCTGTTTTTCCTCTGCTCAACATTCGTTATGACGAAAGGGACGAGGACGAGATTGCTAACTGTGACTCTGCCATCAGCAGCATCATTAAAGAGCTGATGGTGGTGTAATGCTAATTCTCCTTTGCTTTTTCTACGCCTTCAATGTTCCCTTCCAGACTGCTGGCGTGGCTTTTGGCACATTCAAAATTTATTACACCACTAATGTTACTCCACTCCTTCATTCATACTTTAGTTTGCACTCAGTTTCAAATATCTTGACACTCTTTGAGACTCCCATTAACGTTTACTAGAGCAATCACTTTCTCGGACCCAAAGTTTTTCTTCTCCCTCACAAACACTTGAATCGAACGTCACTAGTGTTTCAAATTTCACACACGAAGAGAATCTCAAAATTGTACAGTATATGGTGAAACCTTTACTTGACATGCCGGGATAATTGCAGTGTATTTGAAAATTCAGTGAGAAACACTTGTGAATCACTACTACTGTCACCTCATGACATTTCAGTTACAATTCCAAATTCAGTAGGGCAGGAATTATTGCAAATGCTTGAAAATTTTCGATGGAAATGCAAATGAGAATATAGTAAAAGAACAATCGTTAATAGGTTTCCCAGGCTAAAAGAAAAACCAAATTTGCTGCAACATAAAAAAGTCTTTCAAGTTGAACTATCTGATTTTAGTATTATTTTTTTCTTAAAAGAAAGTCACTTTCACAAGGAAAGACAAGATCAATCATTCGTTTTATAAGGTGAAACCTGAATCTTCTCGCATGTGTCATTTTTCATTTTCCCATGTTCTGTTCGAAGAATTTTTTAGCTGGAGAAGTAACGATTACTAGACGTTCTTATTTCCTCTGAGTTAGAATGGAGACATGTTTGCAAACGCTACATATAATATTTCCCTAGTTTTGCAATATTGTTCTATGGTCTGAGTATCGAGTTCCATTATGATTGTTATTTTGTTAGCACTGCCTCTCTTCATAAAATTGAAGCGTCGCGAATTTCATTTTATTTTGTACAATGTACTCAGATTACGTAGAGTTACAGTTTACAAAGAACGAATGACAATGCTTACAATATAGAAACTTCAATGTGGCAAGGTAATATAATCTTTGTATATAACACGATTATTTTAAAGGTATACCAACACATGTACACATATCTACGGAATTGGATCTTTTACATTTCATCTATGTGTATACATTGAAGTTGCTAGCTTCTGAGCTGCGATGTTCCTTTTGAAGTGAAAGTGGTTAGTTTTTTTTGTCTCTCAGGAAGAAATTCTCGCCATTTGGCACTCCTACCTAAAGTTCGTTCAGTTGACGTGATTTAGAAATCTTTACCGGTAGCACTTTTATCGGAAGAGTTGGTTTTTGGTTCCCCTTTTCTGACAATACTTTTGCATCAGCTCTGAAAGAAAAAAGACAAGAGATAGAATAGCTTTTATATTATTGTGGTACGAACAAATATCAGAAAAGAAAGCTAGTAAACGAAAGGGTACAAAGAAAATCACATCAGGTGATCCATAAAGAAAATATTTCTCGCTCAAAACTAGATTGAATGGTTAGTTAAGCATGTATCATATGATCGTTGGGTCATAAAAGGCACGGAAATGTGAAGCATACACACAATTTATGCCAACGGGAAATGAAGGTTTCTTCACTAGAAAGAGACCTAAACAGAGTTTGTAGTGGCATCATGCATACCGAACACCCACTGACAGTATACCTTTTCTCCCCCCAAACACAAAGTTTCCTTCTAAATAAAAACGATTTAGCGATATGGTTGCATATTTATGTGGTAAAATGAGCAAAATATATGTTCTTTTGAATGAAAGTTGGTGTTAAATTAGGTTGGCTTGAGACTTGAGTTGCTTGTTGTTGCAACCTTGTGTCATAAAATATTTGGTGTCATCCACAAGTCGATAAACCATATCAAAAGGTCTTTCAGTTCAACAACTCCATTATTCTCACAATGCGGTGCTACAAAATATACTCCATAACACAAAAATATAAGAAGTCAGAGGTCGTCCAATGAAAGAGTGGGAGTGGGATGGGGGATTCTTAAAAGCGTAAATAAAATGATGGATCCGATCAGCAGGAATACCCTCCTCATATATTCACAAAAGTGGATAAAAATACAATAATAAACCAGTCAAATATAGTGTAAGATATGACTTGACATGATCTATTTGAGGAGTGAAAAAGTGCTTGAAATTTATCGTTTTTCTTTGCCTCTCTATTGACTAGCTCGGTCTTATAGACTTTGCAAAGCTACTTTACATACGCTGTGCAACAACAAGCAGGCGAGGAACACACTATAATAACGATAACACAAAAATACCTTGAGAACAGGCTGCTTTGTTGAATCATTTGAAGGTAGTGTACTAACATCGTCGTGATTTTAATATGAATATAATAATATATACTGCCATATTCATACCTAATATACTTGAAAATCATACATGCATTTTAAACATATACACGTACTTACTTAATATAAGTGTATAGTAATTTATATTAAGGCTAAAGAAGCATAAAGTTGATGTCAGAAGAACAGCGTGAAAATTCGGATGACGTGTCACAGAACGGTTGTGTGTGACAGCGTCTTTCATTTTCCTGAATGCCACCAAGAGTCTATCTACAGTGTAAAAAGGGCAAAGCGTGGAGGTGGAAGATTGTAATAGCTCTTTTAACGGTACTATAATAATATATCCTACGTTTCCAACTCCGTCCAGAATTTTGTTATGCGTCAGTAAATGTAATATTCTCATCACACCCATTTATATAGCTCGTGAAATGATACTAGTGCAGGAGCTGCTTGTGGAGCATTGCATAAAATTCTATTTATTTTAGACGCTGATGATTAAACTAGTCGTGATCGTGATCAGTAATCAGTAAGTGATTTTCCTATTTGTATATTATGCGTGTGATAAAGTTGTTGTGTACTCACTCTTCTAGGTTTACGTCAAGGTAATGCTCCCATCTTGAATGCAAACTATATAACTATACTCACTCTACTCTACTGATGATGAGAGTAGTTGGTAGTTAAAATGTGGAGCAAAAAGTTCAGTGAATTTGATGGGTGTAATCATTTCATTTCAAGCAATCAACCACTAATGGCAAGGCAAGGCTTAGTATCTAATGGCAAGCATATTATATATAGTTGGGCTGAAAGCATCTTGCAAATTTTGTATAAGTCTAAGGAAAGCGATTTTTCTTGACAAGATGAAAAGACCCGATGTCAGTCGAGAACATTTTCAACCTGAATACCTTCTTGTGAAAAATAAATTTTTAGTTGAGACTTTGGACTTTGGACTACCATCATAGCAGAGTTTTTCGGAGTAAATTGGAGTTATGCATGTTGTAGAGGAGCTTAGTTAAAACTTTTTGCATCAGATAATAAAGATTATGAAGAAAATGGGCGCACATTTAAGAGGCATTCATCTATAAATTCAATAGCCGAAAAATGGGAACGTCTTTCTGCCTAAATTGAATTGCTCGGAAATTTCAGCATTAATTAATGGATAATAGGACCAGCAGCTGTTACTGAAAGTTAGAGAAGCCAGAAAAGTTTAATGATGCCTGAAATTTATTTTATTGACTGAGAGAAGAAGAAAAAAATTCTTAATTCTGGATTCATCAGAGTGACTGCAAAAATAGTGCTGGCAGCTGTTCCATTTCTATTTTTTCTTTTTTTTTGGTGAGCTCACAATTAACATGATTTTTCCAGAATTAAATTTTTCAGCACGTAACGAAAGCTCATTCTCTGAATGAGAATTTGGCCATTCGGTATACATAATCTACTGAATGTAGACTGGAAAATTTTCAAGTAATTGACGAAATCAAATTTATTTCCTTGTTGTATGCTCGTATATTATCTATATAGTATGTATATAAACTTAAGTAAACCCTATGTATTAAGTATATATACTCCGTCACGATTTATGAACAAGCTTATAATATATGTATGAACCAAAATCTGTACAAACAGCCTTATATATAGTTTCCTTTTCAAAGTTTGGCCGTTCTTGCAGTACTTTCAAATAGTTTATGAGACATACCGTTTGGCATTGCTCGACAAAAATATTCTTGGAAAGACAGCGTGATAGTGCAAGTACCAACTTGCCACATGCCAATTTGTCAAGAGTCTAACTTTTACATTCACACATACTCAGAGGACAACCGGAAAAACTTTGCTTTTTATGATTCCATCTCAACTAAACTTACTCAGTCTATCCAAACCCTTCCTATTATTCAATCTTCCATGAATGCCAACTCAGTACAAGCGTAAATCCATGCAGTATACGTGTGTATGACCATGTATGCATGCTGTCCTTTTCCGTGACACAACTTTCTCACACTTTCACAGCAGCCATTGATACATGCTGCGTGCAAACTTTCCGTGCCTAAAACTTTACAACGGGCTGCCTTCGAAAGTAGCTTCAGTTGAGTTGGTCGCACCAAGCAACATATACGCAGTAGATATGGAGAGATGTAATGGTGATAGTGAGAAGACGAGGATAGCGTTTGACAGGGAGAAAAGGAAAGTAAAAACAGTGTTTTTGCATCAGCTTAGCTGTATGATACACGTAAAACCAGATTTATTGATCTGTTTACAGTTACACAGATCGTCCTGATTCAGTTATGACCAAACAGGCTGCTAATGCTTGTATCACTCAAGTTTACATGAATGATCGAATCAGACCTATCTCTTTGACAGTTATTTAACGCTGGGACACTCCAGAGCTTATAGATAATGTCTCCCTCCACTCTACAACCTTGTTGATTGGAATGAGTTATATAGAAAGCATCACATATGATTATGATATATACGTATCGTATATACTTTGGTGAACACGCGGGTAATAGTGGAAGGAAACCTGGTCTGATTTGAGACCACATTTACGAATACCATTTAAAATTCTACCAGATTTGCTAGATGACAAAATCACATGATGGAATAAAATGCACAGTGCTTATTGCTTACAAACTTTCAACTAAAAGGGATGAGAATGTTCATACAACTTCTGATTACAAATTAATCTACGTATGCCTGGAGTTGATGGCGTATCCCAGCTTCGTGAAAGAGCGTTCAAAAATAAACCTGATTATTCATCTACCAACTTAATGAAATGGATGAATGTGAACATGCAATTAGTAACGTTGTAAGCGTCAGCGCAAGAGGGCGATATACAATTTGTAATATACTATACTCAACTATATAATTCATCAGTTTATATACTGGTGTCCAAAATTCTAGAAACACTTCAGCCTATATACACAGGTGCACAGAGCATTTTGAACATTGATGAATATATTTATTTCCCTTCTTTTTCAATATATTTGCTTATATGAATAAATCTATATTTGTATGCCATAATTTTTGTCGAATGTCGATGTATTTATGCTGAATCCTATAAGTAAATATTCACAGTCAACAAGACAGAGTTGATGACGAAAAATTATTGACTCAAGTAAAACTAAAGGCTTTGAATGTTGAAAAAGTAAAATCTTTATTAAATATTGTCAGTTTGAATGCTAAATGATATATATAGTCGTTCACAAATTTTATATTTACATAATTGCATGACGTCATTCTCTTTGAAAGGTGTGGGACTTTGATTGGGATGCGATGGGTAGATGACATGGACTCGAAAGTTTATGCTTGCTTGGCTACTAATACTAATTTCGGTAACGACCAATGGGAGAGGCGTATATATATATGCCTTTGAGGAAAAAACTTTCTCTTCTCATTTCTTCTAAGGGATGGGTAGAAAAGAAACAAGACTACAAAGAATTAGAATCGACAGAAAAGGAATGTGAATTTCGACCTAATTTGATGAATGCATCTTGAAGTGAATTTTCTGACTCAGTAGACGCATTTGCTACACTGAATGGAAAAACAAAATACAACTTTCTAAGTGCAAAAGGGAGGACGAAGGGCTCGTTTGATTCACTACCTGCCGGTTTCGATACATGTTCTTTCGCTCTACTTACTTCTTCCACCTAGCCAAATAGATAGAGAATGCATGAAGTAAGTAAAAGTGTAACACTTTCCTATTCTCCTTGTTCTTATTTTCTCTTAAGTCTCCTCTTCTCGTGATCATGAAAAACAGCTTAGAAAGTTAAGCAACTTACGATGAGTGAAGAAGAGTAGAGAAGAGCCCAGTTTTTCCTACAAACTCTCCTGCTGCTACTTCTACTCAACAGAAGCTGTATAATATCTTTGCAAAGGATCCAACACTCAACCATAGCTTTCCCCATCTTTATAGCTATTCATTCATCTTCCCAAATTTCTCCACGTCGACTTTCGCCAACTAAAAAAGAGGTAACAAAGGAACTATGAGGAACTTGAAGTTATAATTCTAAACTATGCAAAATAATACACAGGCTATGGCATGTAGCGAAGATGCTTGAAGGAATAAAGGGAAGGAAGCACGGAAGGATTTAAGCAGAAAAACCTTTGAAATGAGTTGGTTTTTCCTATATACTACTATTGTGCATCCTATTATGGGTTGTGCATTGCTTTTGTTACATTGTGTCTTGTGCTATTTGAGTCCGTTCTCAGTTAAGGAAGGAAGCCTTGGATGTATATGTTGCTCATTCCGTGTTAAAAAGGCTCCCAATTCCCCGACATGAGAAGGAATGAATGTAAATTTTTGACTGTGATTCATTCAAAGGAAGGAAAAGGGTACATAAAAAGATATTGTATTATTGTGTTATTGTGTAGTGTTCCCCACTAGTTGAAAAGTGAAGTGTCTAATATGAGAGAGAAGGAGCGGTTGTTACTCCTTTCTGATGATGATGAGGATGTTGCACTGCTGTTGGATTGGAACTAGTTTTGAAGAAATATTTGAAACTTGAATAATGCGAAACATAATACATTCGCAGAGAGAGAGAGAACATCCACTACTTTCAACAGTGGAACCGTGCTCAAGGAACAAGGAAAGGAAACGAGACTGCGGTCGGTTGCTGTTGATTTGGTAACTCTTCTTGACGGTTATTTCGCCTCTGTTTTTACTCGTTTTATCCACTCCTTTCTTCTCCCTTTTTCTTTCCTTTTCCTTGACTCTTGTGCCATTAGTAGTGTGTCCGTAACCTTATACATTTTCTTTGACTTGATATGCTTTTCAGGACATCCCTAGTCTTAACATAACAATTTTCCTAACTTGAGTAAGCATAACAGTTGAGGTTTCATTTTGGCTACGAGAATATCCCGAAGCAAGATTTTCTTATTGTGATGTTATAAAGTTGTGAAGTATTCACTTTCAACATGTTTACTACACATGCAATTCTTAAAGTGGGAGAAAGAAAAGAAAGTCATATTGGAAACAAAATCTCATGCGCCGTTGGCTCGCATAATTTGTGGCTTTCCTTTTCTTCCTTGCCACGCAAAGAACTATTAATTTCTCTTGAGACACGCATTATACTGGTTCAATATTTTCTGAATTTTCTACTTCCTTCTTTCCTTTAATTTATATGTATACCCATGTAAGGAAGGAATCTTAGATCCTCGAAGTAAAATTCCTGTATAATCTCTTCGTAATAAACTGTTTACCACACTTTGGAGAAGGAACCTTTATCACGATCAATTTTCACAAATATTTGTTTCAACTTATTATCTTCTTTAACGTGAAAAGTATTTATTTGGGGGTTAAAAACAAGTGTATGGTGATTTTGTGGTATCGTAAAAAATTTGACCACCGTCCATCAGTATAACCAAATAGTTGTTTCTACTTTTATTCCCTACACAAGTTAGAAACTGACTTGGAAGTTTAAATAAAAATGAGCTACTTAAAATATTACGATACAAATCTGCTCGATGTTACTAAATATGTACTTTTGTAAAAGTAACAAACACTACGTTAAACAATGTATTTTATTGAATACAAGAATAGTTTATGCGTCTAAAGTAGCAAGTAAAAATGTTGCACACAGTCGAACAAATACATAATTTCTCATTGACTGTTAGTTAGATCGAGCAATGTTTCTGTCTTTTTCTATAACTTGACACACACGTAAGTATGAAAGTATAATAAACATGTTTCTTTCTGTAAGTTGGCTTATCGTAGTCAAGTACACGCAAATATGAGATAATCAAAGAGAAGGTATGTCTTTGGGAAGCTCATAAGCAAAAAAGTGTAAGTGCTGGAAAGGAAACATTCCAAACTCAAAACTTTGCTTCTATATTATCCTCAAGAGTGGCCTATGCTACATGAAACAGAATAGTCTATTTTGTTGTAGCTGAGATATATATGCATTCATAAGTAGTCTACTTAAAGTATAATGTTGTTTTCTACACATTAGCCTAGCGGAAATGAAGGAAGGGGCGAACAGGGAAGCATTTTGGTAAAGTTTTTTTTCTCTGAAGTAACTAAACATTTGCATTTTTGCCTTCCAAGTTGCAATGATACATACGTATATTAGATATACATAGCAATCGCGGCAAGTTAATGGGACTGGGATGTAGTTTGCTCATTTTTGTTTGTATAGCAAAATGGCTTGATAGTGTACAACTTTCATATGCATATTATGATTTTGTTTTGTTTGTAGTATAAGAATATTGTGTAGGTTTGAACGGCAGAGATTGTGTTGTTTTTCTTTCTATATTACCCTGCTGCTCGAAACTCGTAATGCAATGAACTATTTCAACAGCATTAGTGGAAACGAATGTAGTTTTTAAGTGAGCAAGTTAAAACAGGAAGGGAGTGTGAGTGGGAAGGAGGAGAGAGAAAAGCAACTATGGGTTGTTGAGAAAAAGAGAAAACACTAACATATTATAATAAAAGTGGCTTGATGTACTTTGCACATCACATTACATTATGCCTTTTTCCAAGGGAATGAGTTGAGCAAGTACCTGGATTTCACGGTTCTCATCCCGAATAGCTACATAACACTCTCATGAAATAGGTAGTAAACTTATTTACATTAAATATACACACACATTTATAGCACTCACACATTCATACGTAAAAGAGGAAAACTACCCTTTCATGCTCCTCCAGACATTTATTTCTCTATTTTTCCTGACTACAACAACAACAAAACCACTAGTTTCCACTACCCCTGTTAGAGAACATTATCCTTTATGGCTGGTTGGCTACGCTGTTTACAGCAATCCTCTCTCCAATACTCTCCTATACCATCTTCTCATCTATTCAATCCTTACATACTAACTACACACTTTTTGATATCTACATATATATATATTATATAATAGACACATCATAATATAAATATGCATACCTATTCTTCACTATTATTACCCTACACCAACAGTTTAAGTATACCTCATGAAATCCTCCTCTTTACTCGTGGTAATCATATGTAAACTGTGCATAATGTAACATGAAATGTTTTAGCATTGAATAACAAGATCCGTAATAATGCACATTATTTACGGAGTTAAAGGAAATGATGGGAGTAATCGTCTCTATACATTACGACCAGTCTTGGAAAAGGTAAAGTAAAATAATCTCAGGTTTATGAATCCAACAGAGTATCGCACCTCTCCAGTTTTCACACTTGCGGAGGAAAAAGGCTTTCATTCTCACAACGTGAGTGGGAATTTATAAAGAGGAATGTCGTGTCATCATTCCTCAACAATGATTAGTTCATGCAATTAAAATTTGCATCTATGAGGAAAATCAGGAGTAGCATTCAGCGAACTAAAACAGCGGTATATAGGAAAGCTTACATGGGAATGCTTTAGGCAGATGAGATGAGGAGACTTAATATTATAAATGTTTGAATGGTATATATATACTATATAGCTTGGAAGAATTGAGTAGACTGTGGTTTTATTCTTCCCAATGAAAATTCAGAGAGTTCTAACGGTAAAAGTGTTGGCAAAAATCTCATGCTCATTGATGCTTTAACTTTCCTCACTTTCTTTTCCATTTATTATGGACGAGAAAAAAGAGATATGTGACAACT